>WBNO01007671.1:214835-347011 GCA_013400575.1 Peucedramus taeniatus
GGTGGGATGGGATGGGATGGGATGGGATGGGATGGGATGGGATGGGATGGGATGGTCTGTGGAGGCAGTGCTCAGTGGCATCCTGGCTGCTTGCTTGCATGTAGGGACAGGCACAGGGGCCAAATTTGGCTCCAGCAGAGGAAAACCAGGCAGCTACACTGGGTCAACACATATGACAAGAGCATAAAAAGGCAGCGAGTGCCTACATTATTTTGCTGATACTTTCACTGGCTTTAAATACATCCAGCTAAGAAATTACTGAGCTGTGTGAGGCTTGTCTATTACTTGATAGAACTTTTTTCTTTCTTTAAGCCCTGCAGCCTCTCCTTGAGTACAATGTGGACCCTCAGCAGCCTCTGGCAAGAGGCCCCACAGCTAAACCACTGCCTGTTATGTGGAGAATTCCTCGTGAGCTTGGTCCATCTGTGCCTCCCTGTGATTATCCTGGACTGATGTCCCTTTACTCCTGTATTTTAGGAGAGGGGCCATGCCCACCCCAGGAACACAGTACCCTGCAAATGCAGGGGGTCACTTAGAGGGGAGCAGCTGGATTTGGTTCTGCTTTCAGCTTTGCTGTTGCAGATTTTAATAACTAAAGCTCTTTGAAATTCTTCAGCTGCCTCCAGCATTGGCAGCTTTTGGCTGTGGAAGGAGAGCCCCATGTTGAGCCCTGAGCCAGGACTGGTGAGAGGAGGAGAGGAGTGTTACAGCCATGACATTTTAAAGCACATTGGAATTGCGTGCCAGGTTCCTAGAGCCTGCTGCTTGGAGCTTGTGTCCTCTTGCTCCCCTCCCTGTTGCCTCCAGCACTTTTTGGGATCAGCTGTGCCAGCTGCTTGTGCTCACATTCCTGTTATTTTTCTCAGGTAACACCAACAGTATTTTTGCACTGGACTACATCAGTGGAGCCTTAACCCTGAATGGGCCCCTGGACAGGGAAAATCCCTTCTACAGTGCTGGATTCATCCTCACAGTGAAGGTGAGACCTGCACCAGCTGGGAAGCACATTGCCAGAGCAGGGTGGGGAGTTCATCCTGCCTGGGGACACCCCCTTCCAGGTAGTGCTGCAAATCTGGGGTACGTGCTTCCTTGGGCATCCAGAGCTATGATGTGCTGACCAAGTGAGATGTTAAACACAGCCCCCTTGTTTGGTGGCCCAAAATATGATTCACTCAATATGAATGCATTATGAGGCCATTTTTGCTGTCCTGCCTGTGACTGTGTCTGCTGGCAGCATGCAGATACCCCGGGCTTGCATATAGCACCAGACACATACTCAGGCACCTGAATTGTGCCTATTTTGCCTGTTTTCCCTCTTTCTCCCCACCAAAAGCCTGGATAAACATGACATTTTGTCTTGTCAGCAGGCAGTGGTGTAACAGGGCATCATCCATGCCACCCCAGCACAGGGAGGGAGTGATGCTGGAAGTTGCCTTGTTGAGAAAAAGCACTGGAACGTGGCTTTCCAGCCCCACCTGAGAGTGGCTCCCTGGCTCTGCGCACAGCCCTGTAATTAAAATCAATACCAAGCTGGGCAGCTGGTTGGAAACACATTTAGAAGTATAGATTCTGCTGGACCAGGGTGGGGAAAAATCAGCAGTGTAGGAAGGGTCATTGATTGGGAGGGAGGCAGCCAGCACATCGCCTTCTTGTTTTGGCAAGTGTGACGCTTCCTTGGAGGGGGGCAGATGGACAAGAAATCACCCCTCTAGGTCCCAGACAGAGTTCATACTGTGGGGCTTTGTGTGTGAGGAGGAGATCCTCACCCATCCCTGGTATCTTTTCATTCAGTCTTTCATAGTTTCAAAAATCAAGAGAGGGAGGATTGTTTTGTTTTAATAGGGACAAAAATATCTGTTTAATCTTGGAAAGGTTTGTGAGCCTGAAAACTTGCCTGTTTTCCTCCCTGCATGACAATGGAGTTCCAGCCACGTTCTGTTGATCTGATAGATTTCCATGTCCTCTCCCTACAAACTTCGCATCCTCCCGCAAATGCCAGCTCTCTGTGTCCCGCATCCCCAGGACCCAAAATGTTCTCTGCTGCTCTCATCCTGGAGCACACAGTGAAAATACAGCTGGATTGCTCCTCGCTGGGATCAGCCTGTTCTGCTGTTGTGTGCAGAAGCAGTGAATAGCAATGAGCCGTGTGGGTCGTGATAGCGTTCTTTTCCATGCCCACAGCAAAGCAAGATTATCCAAAGGACAAGAGGAGGGTCTCGGCTTGAAAAGGCTGTTTCATGAGTCTTGCTTCTCTGGCATTAAAATCTGCACTCTCTCCTTTTGGAAAAGCAGAATTAAAGTCCTTGAGACAGAGGTGTGATGCGGACTCATGACTCAGCTCTGTATTTAGACATGTGTTGCCAAACCTATTTTAAGTTCTAAGTCTTCTTTTCCTCTGGTGCCCTAGTTTTCCATCCCTGTTTTTCAGCAGTGAACTGAGTGGTTCACTGTCAGCTCCCAGTCCTAGATCAGGGATGGCAGAGGAGAGAGCTGGATGCTCTTCACCCCGTTGAGCCTTCCCTTATTTTGTAGACTGTCCCCTACATCTCACGAGGGACATTTTTTTTGTTTAAACGCTTGTGGCAGGGAAATCTCCTACTTGTTCTTGTGTGACTCCGGATCCTGCCAACCTGTTGCCTGTTGTTTTTGAGAGTGTTGGGGGACCAAAGCATGAGTGATGGGAGAGCTGGGCCAACATCTCTATGTGTTAATGGAACAATGGCAGAGCCAATTGGGCATCCTTCCGTGGCAAAGTGGAGGAAGAGAAAGCTGCAAGAGTCTCTCACCACACTGTGCACATCTTCTTTACATTCATTCTTTCTGGAGAACAAAGGCTGCCCTGTTTTCTGTCCTTGCAGGGGACAGAGCTGAACGATGACCGCACTCCCTCCAACGCCAGCGTCACCACCACCTTCAACATCCTGGTCATTGACATCAACGACAACGCCCCCGAGTTCAACAGTTCTGAGTACAGCGTGGCCATCCCAGAGCTGGCCCAGGTGGGCTTTGCCCTTCCCCTCTTCATCCAGGTGCAGGACAAGGATGAGGTGAGGTGTCCTCTCCCTCCTTTGGGGGGTAGCACTGGTTTGGTTTCGGGGTGGGCAGGGGAGAAGTCACTGAGGTATCCGTGATGAAGTGCACGGTTCTGTCCCAACATCCTGTTTTTCAGCTCTCACTGCTGCCATTGCTCTGTTTGCTGTGTACCCCGAGTCCAGTTTCCCTCCCCAGTGTGCAGGCACTAATGCAGTTAGGATTGCACAGCCCCTGAGAGCCAGAAAATAGGATTGTCTGGGAGGCTGATCCCTGCCTGCTTCTTGAGGGCTCTTGTCAGGCACTGCTTTGCCAGTCTGGTTTAGCAAAGGAGGAGTTTTCCTTCTGGGCTCCCAGGGGGGACCTGCCGGGGACAGGGAAGACAAGAGCCCCGAGCTTTCTGTCAGGGAAGAGGTAGGAGATGCCCCTTAGAGTGGGGAGGACTGGGATACCAGTTCATCACTGCAAACAAGCCAGGAGCATTGGAGGCTTGTTCCTCCCACATGTCAACGGAGCTCCTATTTGTCACGCGCCGATCCGTGCCGTGTTTGGGATTGCATCCTCTGTTCCAGCCTTGGGCTCCCAGCCTTCAATTACTCTGATTATTTGACTTGTGCAGTTCACGTCTGGCTGCTCCTGTGTGCTGGTCCCCCACAGCCCCGCCACGCTGCTGGGTGCCTGCTCCAAACCAGTGCTGACACCTCATGGTGAGCTGTCCAAAATCGCTTGGAAAGGCTCTGCCTGCAGGCTCCTGCTGCTCCCATTCTTCTTCAGGCTGAGATGAGGAGCAGAGGAGGAGATGAGGGGAGAGGGTTTGTCAGAATAAATGCCATCATAGAATGGGTTGGATTGGAAGGGACCTGAACGATCATCTCATTCCAACCCCCCTGCCACGGGCAGGGACAGCTTCCACTAGACCAGGTGGCTCAGAGCTCCATCCAGCATCATGGCAAAACATCATCAGGATGTTTTCCTGATGCTTCAGGTAATGAGGAACAAAACATCACCCCGCAACCCCCAAAATCCTGGTGAGTCAGTTAAAATGTGTATCTTTTAAGTTGCCTTTTCTGGCTGAGAAGATGGATTTGCTATCCCCTAGCCCTGGGTGGAGTTCACCCCGTCACATCAAGCCACACAGAAATCCCATTTTTTTCCATCTGAAGTGATTATGACACAGAACTAATAACTTACTGGTGACATGATGTCACCATCCAGGAGTTATGAGTTCAGCCTGAAGAGGTGCAGATGAGCTATTAAGTAGATAAAGAGACTGTTTTTTCTTGAAAATGTCAATTGCTAATAAAGAAGATATGGATATGACAGATGCTTAGGATAGTTTCTGAATAGAGCTGCTGTCGTACTTGCTGAGAGATGTCAGCAGATCCATTCTTGAAGGGCATTGTAACACTTCTGTTTGTGCCACAAGGATGAAGGATCTGTCATTATTTCTGGTTAAGAGCTCATTTTACTGGAGTGACTCCCATTCAAGAATTCACTTTTCAGCCTTGCTAATTTTAAAATGGGAGAATAAAAAATAGCCTTGCCTTCCCCATCACACCAGCAGAAAATACATGCTGTTCTTTTGATGTATTTCTTTAACTTCCTGAGATTTCCCCAAAAGAATTGGCTGAGATTTTTAAAACTGCTGAGAGAGAATCTCTTGTGCTAAGGGAGTCTGAAGGAGTTTTACTGTACATGTCTTCAGAGACCATCATATTAGCACAGATTGCTTTGACCATGGCATTATTTTCACTGATAAGAAGCAGAGGAGGGCTGATTCTTGGAATATCTGGAGGGAAGAAAGTTATAAGCAATTGGTTACTTTTTTTTTCTGCATTATCCTCTGATGGATTTTCCTTATTTCTTCTCATGGATGCTTGCAACTGGTTTAACTGTCAAGATAGCACTTTGGGGGGAAAAAAAGGGAGAAGATGCCCGGCTTGTGAAAAAGATGTGTATGAGATAGAAGTAGAACTGCACCTGCAGCCAGCGCTGCTTCCCAGAGAAGTATTTGTAGAGCTCTGAAGACCCACCAAGTTTCAGTGAAAAAACTGCAGAAAGGTTAGATAGTTGCCTGACAGTGATATTTTGGATGCTCAAGTACCCTGTGAGAGCTGTGAGGGTTTTACAAACCATCTGGATTCGAGGTAGCTGAGGTGACACCAGGCTCTCCAATCTCTCTGTGGATGCAGGGGTGGAGTGATGTGTTGGCAAGGACCAAGGTCTTCAGGCAGGGATGTGACTGAGGATGTGGCTGACAGAAGCTATTCTGGTAGCACTGGCTTCATGCTGGAGATGACATGACTCATTTGTGTAAGGGGCAGAGGGAAACAAGAAGAGACTTATACACATCTCCAGGGAAAGCAGAGAGAGAAATAAATGAGAGCAGATGGGTTGAGACACGGGAAATCAAAACCAGAGTCTTCGAGAAGATCACTTTGCTTGGGTTTGTCTCCTGCCTCCCAACTTATGTCACGAAGTCCTGGGAGAGTCCCTCGGCAGATTGGTTTATTTCCTGAGCCTGGGTCTGGCCCCTCTGGAAAATTCAGGCACTGCTCCTTTAGCCCTCCAGCTTGTTGAGGTCCTGCTGCGAGGGAACAGCCTGGACTCTGCCCCATGCAGGGGTCCTGTGGGTCTGGGTGGTTTTGGGGAGCCTTCCTGTCATTGTGCCTTTGCAGAGCCGGGGAAAGGGCTGTCACATGGGTCTGGCCTTTAACACACACCGTGTGGGCTGCCAAGGCTGTTAAACAAGGCTTTTCAAAACCAGGCCCACACAGCTTTTTTTAACCATGGGGTTTTTGGCCTTTCTTTTTTCTGGTGTGTTTTGCACAAACTGAAATGATGGCTTTTGGAAGGAGTCAGATTAAAGGATTCAGCAAAGCACTTAAAAATGCATTTTCGAGGCACACAAGACCACACTTGAAAGCCTATGCTTGGCTTTCCCTCTGTGCTGTAAGTGCCTTTTTGCAGCTCAGCTGGCATTAACCTCTCAGACACGGTTCCCAAGCGAGTGTCTCCAAGGAGAAGCCCTTCCTTGGAGCCCAGCCCCTGCAAATTCCCAGCTTTCACCCCTCAAACATAGCCATGGGCTTGTTCCAGGAGGAACTGGCTGCGGCTGTGAGGTGGGACGAGGAGCTCCTCAAGAGAGAGGCAACTGAGCTGAGCTGAGGTGGCCCCAGACATGGATTTGGGGTGCAGCCAAGAGGTGTTCAACCAGGTGTGCTGGTTTTCTTTTCTGCATTCTCTAGGACTTATTGAAAGAGAAATCAGTACACAGGGTTTGCACAGGGTTTTTGATTCAGCCTTCTTGAGCAACCTGCTCGTGGAGAGTGTCCCTGCCCAGGGCATGGGGTTGGAATGAGCTTTATGATCCGTTCCAACCCATTCCAGGGTTCTATGAGCCAAGAAAAAAGCATTAATTGCTGTGCAGCTGAGTTTCTCTCCTTGCCAGATAGAGAGCAGACCCTTGTACAGCTTTCCCAAGCCACTGAAGAGCTGTTTATGAAAATTCATTGAGGTTTCCCAGTGTTTAGGCTGAGCCTATACTCAACTGGACACCCCCAAGCTGTGGTTGGGTTCTTCTCATTCACACTGAGGTGGTTCAGCAGGGGGGAATAAATCCTCTGTGTGAGGTGGAAGATTAACGCATTGACTTATCTGCTTTTACAGTGAGGTTTGTTTCCAGGTTGAGAACAAGAGCCCTGAGCTGGGGAACAGGGTTAGGGTTTGGTGTTAATTCCTAACCCTAACAGGGTTAGGGATTGGTGTTAATTCAGAGGGCTCATCTGCTGCTGGGCTGGCTGATTTGGGAGACATGGATGTTCTTTTTGATCTGCTAGTGTTCTGTACCTGGTGGCTTGATGCAGCATCACAGGGAGAAGGCAAGGGTTTGGCTGTCCAGGAAAAGGAGCAGGGCATCCTTTGGGGCATCCCCCATTTCCTGTGGCTCCAAGATCCATGGATGCCTGTTAATGGAAGCAGCAGCCTGCTCTGCCAGGGCATTCCAGGGTAACCAGCTCTCCCATGGTAGCTCCCACTTGATTTTCCTCTGCGCGGTTGAATGAAGAGGAAGAAAAGGGCAGAAGCTGTCTGAAGCACCACTATCATGGCCTGACATTTTAAAATCATTTTGAAACAATTCTCTAAAATAAGCATATCGAGGAAGGTAAATGGGGAATTCAAAATAAGGAAAATCTGGGCCATGGGAATACGCTCTCTTTGTTGCACAGAGCTCCACCAGAGACCCCCACCAGGATATCCTGTGTGCCCATGCGTGTGCAGGTGGAAATATATGATTCATCCAGAGCATATATATGCATATGACAGTCACAAGCACTATAAATATGATCTACATGGCAAGAAACTGTAAAGGGGAATTGACGGCACACGTGTATTCTCTCCCAAAAGTGCCAGCTGCCAGTCGGGCTGAATTAGATTTCACAGGGGTTTTTGCAATACATGGAATTCACCAGCAAATTACCCTTAAAGAGGGAAAATCAATCATTTGGAGCAGAGATAAGCTGAAGGCGAGGCAGCCTCGGATTGATCCCCGTCTGTGCAGGCGTGTGTGGAATTCAGCAGATAACCTGGGGAGAGCAGGGAAGGAGAAAACTCCTCCAGGAGGGAGGGAGCAGGCAAGGGCTGACACTTAGGAGGGACAAAAAGATGGGAGAATAGGGCTGCTAGCATGGGGAGGAGGATCAGAAGGGCTGGGGAGCGTTTTGCTCCAGGCATCCTGCATTGCCCACCAGCTCAGTGAGTTCCTTAGGGATGCAGGGGACAAGTGCCAGTGCCCAGTGAGCCCTCAAAAGGGTTATTGGCACTGGGTGGGAGGGGAGTGCTGGGATCCCAAGCTAGCTGGGCAGTGGGAGAGGCAGGCAACACCCAGAGAGGCTGTTCTGAGTTAAATGCTTTGAAATGGGTGCGGGGAATAACCCCCTTCACGCCTTGTATTCTCAGAGGAGGGATTAAGTACCATTTGTGTCTGACTCACTTGAGCCAGACCTAAGTTATCCAAGCCCTACAAAAAGGCACTAATTGCTTTAAAAAAAAAAAAACCAATTTCTTCTTTCCCCTTCCTTCACCTCCACTCCCGAACTCTCAGCTCTTTCCTTTCTTTGTTATTAGAATACAAATAGAATTTGAATGAATTCAGAATGAAGAATATGAAATCCTCTGTAGCTTGTTGTAGGTAATAGCCCAGAAAGTGCCTAGAAAGTGACTGGGAGGAAAGCTGGAGTTGCACTGGATTTTGTGCTTCAGGAAGGCAGGGCTCTCCATTTTGGAAAAGCAAATTGAGCTCAGGGACCCAAAGGCAAATCTGTACTGAGGCAGCGTGAAAAGGACAAAACCGAGCATTCCCAGGCTGCTTTTCCCAAGTCTAGTTCACTTTGTGCTGAAAATGATCGCAGGAAATCAACCTACCCATGCACCTCAGGGAACGGTGTGGTTGAGGAAGGGTTGTCTGCTTGTCTAGGGATTTGCCTTATTTTATTTTTTATTTTGTTTTCTCATGTAGCCGTTGGTAACTGATGCTAAATATTTGCTGTGACTGCTGGAAGGTGGAATAAATTCTGAAGCATTTCTGGGTTTGCTGCCATGAGGAAGGGGCTGAGTGGGAGCATTAGTGATGGATGAAGCCAGCAGGTGATAGTGGGTGGAAAAGCAGCAATAAAAACGATCATCCATCCTCAGTCCCAGCTGAAACAGCTGATGTGGCTGCCCCAGCCTCCTGGTGGGAGCAGGGGTTTCCTGCTCCGTGGTGAACTCTGCCACTTGAATGTGGATTGCAGGCTGGGAGAGCAGACTTTTGTCTGTGATTCACAGCAGGTGCCTCTGAAGGTCCCACCTGAAGCTTCAGACCTCTGGGGTGACAGCTATACCCACCTGCTGGCACCTGAGCTCCTGCCCTTGCCTGCCAGGCTCCTACCCCTGCCCAGGGTTCTCCCTCTGGAATTTCAGAGGGATTTCAGGCTGCCAACCAGGCCTGTCACAAATTGTCTAAAAATGCTGCGTGAGGAGCCAGGGGTGGCTTTTTTGGAAGCAGGGTTTGGGTGTGAGGTTGATGTGGCAGCCACGGCCACGGCATCGTGGCTCCGGTTACGCCCTCCGAGGAACGCGCGTGCAGAGAACAAAGCTGTAATTACGCCCAACTGCAGCTCCAATTGTCTTTGAGCTGAATCAACATGAAATTTCCCTCGGTTGAGGTGCTGGCTGAGAGATTTGATTGCTGGGAAGGAGGCAGTGGGCAGCAGCCTTGAGCCACGGTGAAGGCAAGCCCCAAGTGCTGGCATGGGATGAGAGGAGCTGGAAAACGTGTGGCTGTATCCCGGCGTTGGGCGATGGCAAACTTCTCTCCTTCCAAAACCTGCTTTTTATGGGTCAATTTGTTTCAGAGGGAGACAGGTTTATTATGGTAGGGTTGCTGAGCTTTGGCAGGCTGCTCCTGAATTTGTGGCTCTAAAGGAAGGCAAGGGGCTCGGTTTGTTTGCAGTGGTGGGGAAAAACTCGAGCCGTGCAGGAGCTGGGAGGTCAGGAGATGGAGAGGGCAATGAGCACACAAAGCAGGTCACTGATAACATCCTCGTCCTCATCCTTGGCGCTGCAAGGAGATGATGGTGCTTGGCTGTGATCACTCACACCAGGACCTTTGAGAGCCCGGGGATGCAGCGCTTGTTTTTCCTCTTCCCAAGCACATTTCAAATCCGTTGTTTGCTCTGGGTGGCAGGAGCAGGTAGGAAGGGGTGAGGGAAATGTAAGCAGCTCCCTGTGGCTTCCTCTGGAGTGGGGGGGGTCCTTGCTGTGAGCTGGGCTTAGCCAGGCCCTTCTGCTGGGCAGCTGATAACAATTTGAATATTCAGATTTGCTTTCAGGCATCCACAGGGGGCTCACAAGCTCCGGGAACCAGGAGCAATGAAAGCAGCATGGGGGCCGAGGCAAAAAAATAAATAGCTGAATAAATATATAAATGGCAACTCACAGCAGCCCTCCCCAGAGGCAGCTGTATCCCCCTTCTCCAGACTTCACATGGGGGAGATTGAGGCACTCGAGGGGCTGCTAATTAGGGATAGTGGGTATCTGGAGCTGATCTCCTTCCCCAGCTAGAGGGGAATTAATCCACCTGGCTCTCTTCCTGCAAATACTTGGATTTCTTTTGATGTTTCAACTTCTATCTTGTGCCTCCAACAAACTCACTCTTCTCTGGCTTTCAAGAAAATCCCTCGCATCTCGCTGCCACAAAAGGTGCTCTCATGTACTGCAGGGAGGGTGCAGGCCCTGGGAGGGATCCTGGGTCAGCAGAGACGGGCAGAAATTCCTCAGTGAAGTAGCTTTTTGTCACTAGTGGGAAATGGTCATTTGTTGTAAACCAACATCCTGAGGGTAGGGCACAAAATAGCTTGGGAAGTAATGCTTCCTTCTGCCATTCTCTGTATCCTCTGCTCCCTCCCTCCAAGGGGTGTGTCTGGGGTGTTGGGACCATCCCTCACTGCCTTGTTCAGCACTAAAACAGCTCATGGAAGGTGCCTGTCTACCCTGAGATGTTCCCACTGTCCACCAGCAGAGCACTGCTGGGCTCCTGAGACACTGGGTGCCCTTGTGTGGTTCTGTGGGTGTCCTTGGGGCTTGCTCCTGCTGTGGGGCTCCACTGGGAGATCCTCAGTTCCATGGATTGCATGGAGGTGTGCAAGGAGAAGGGCAAGGCAGAGGTTCTGCTCATGTCACCCGCTCTCAGCGGTCACACTTAGGCAGCTTTTGCTATTAGTGCCCCTTTGTGCCTTTAATTGGCCACTTTTTCTGATAGGAGGGAGGTCTTTCAGGGAAAATTGGAAATTCATCTCTGGCAGCTTCTGAGCTTGCTTTTTCATGTGCTCTGCTGGGCCGTGCTCTGGGAGGGGGGCTGTGCTCAGAGCAAGGTTCCGAAAGCATCGGTGTCTCAGTGGCCTTGCTGCTTTGCTGGCTGGGTCTTGGGAGAGAAGGGGTTTTCCCAGTTCCCAGTTTGAGCTGCCTTACTGGGAAAAGCCTTCTGCATGGGAGAGGCACCCATGCTGTGCCCCCAGCCTGAGACAGTGAAATCCCAGTGCATGACCCTCTGTGTGGTGTGTGCACCTTCAACCAGTAAAAGGGACTTTCCCTCTGTGTGCTGTGCGGGGTCATCCCAGGGGTGCATTCCCACTCCTCTCACGTGCACGTGGATTTTGTACATAAAACACCAACCTTGCTCTTTCCCTTCCCAGGGACCCAACAGCGTTTTTGAGGTTTACCTGGTGGGCAACAACTCCAACCACTTCATCATCTCGCCCACCTCCATTCAGGGGAAGGCGGACATCCGTGTCCGTGTGGCAGTGCCACTGGACTTCGAGACCATTCCTCGCTACGAATTTTCGGTAAGGCTGCACCCCTGGGCTCTGTGGGACAGCCACAGTTTTCAGCATGACCTAAAAATGACCATTAAACATCTTCCTCTCTCTTTTCCGGTACTTGAAGAGGGCCTAGGAGAAAGATGGAACAAACTTTTCAGCAGGGCCTGTTGCATTAAGGACAAGGGGGGATGACTTTTGATAGTTGATTTAAATTAGGTGTAAGGAAGGTTTTTTCCATGGAGGTGGTGAAACACTGGAACAGGATACCCAGAGAGGTGGATGTCCCATTGCTGGAAATTCAGGGTCAGGTTGGATGGGGCTCTGAGCAAGCTGGTCTAGTGGAAGATATACCTGCCCATGGCAGGAGGTTGGGCTAGGTGGCCTTTAAAGGTTCCTCCCGACCCAAGCCATTCTATCATAATCCACACTACGAAACAATGGAGCACTACAAAACAGCCAAAAAATTGGAAATTATAATAAAGAAGGAGGTGGGGAAGAGATTTGCTCTGCACTTTCTCTTTCCAACATCCAAAGGCTCAGCTGCAAGAGCTTAAGCAGAGCAGGGCCATAAAAGTTTTTTTATGCTTTATATAGAGCATAAAACTTTGTTTTAAGAGCACCAGTCAGGCGCCAAAACCCTCCCTGTCCTCCTGGTCCAGCTCTGTGTGTGGTTTGCCTTGAGCTGGCTCAGCTGGTGAGGGAGCTGAGGAGAGCCTCATTTACTCCACTAAAGAAGGATGGGTAACTCTCCCAAGCTTCCCAGCATCTCCAACCCTACCCTTGCCTTCCTGTTTTGCCCAGCTCTTCGCAAACGAGAGCATCCCAGACCACGTTGGCTTTGCGCGAGTGAAAATCAACCTGATCAACGAGAACGACAACCGGCCAGTGTTCAGCAAGGTCCTCTACAACGTCAGCCTCTTCGAGAACACCACCGTGGGCACCACTGTCCTCCAGGTCCACGTGAGTAGGAGCATCCCAGCTCCCTTTGCCGAGTCCCTGGCACGTGTGTTGGCTTTGTGGTGTCCCTCACCAAGGGCTGGCCTGGGAAGGGAGCATTAGGAGATGCTGGTGGCAGGGTTTACCTGGTGGGCAACCTGAAGTCCTCCTGAAAAACTCCGATAACCAAAATCATTAAAGCCCAAACAAACCAAGAGTAACTTGTTTTTAACACAACAATGCATTTGATTTGCCTTGAAGCGTCTGGAGAAAAATGGTTCTCCAGGGAAGTGTGGAAGGTAATCCTGGCTCTGTGATCCCTCCTCTCCTCTTTATATGCCCCAAAAGTTGAAAGGTTGGCGAGGTGTAGACTCCTCATGGGCTTTTGGAGCAGATGTCTTGACCTTTTCTGTTCTCTGGAAGATGTGTGTGTGTTTCCTGCTACACCAGCAATTCAAAGAGAGTCCTGCCCTGTATTTCATCTGCAGACACCAATCCCAGTGGTCACGGTGCCCCTGGTGTGGCTTTTCTCACTGCCCTCTTTGGAAACATCATCTTCCTCAACCAAACTGAGGTCGGTCACGCCATTAAAAGGGTGAAGGATGGAAAAGGAGGGGAATGGCTCTGTTCAGCAGAGCATGGTGTTACATGGCTGGCAGCAGAACAGAAGCAGGCAGAGGCGTGGTGATAGCAGGGGGCGTTTCCATAGGGCTTGTTTCCTCCTCTGTGGGTTGGTTGGAGTCCTCTTGGAGAGAGACATTTCCTAGTGCATGAGAGCACTGTCGGTGCCAGTGTGGGGTACAACAAGAGCCACAACAAAACCCTGTGCTGAAATACCATTAGAAAAGGCATCAAAGCTCCTCTGGGATGGGGAATATCACAGCAGAGAGCACCAAAGCCCCTGATACACTTTGAGTGTGTTACTGCCACTGCCGTTAGTCGTGAACGAGTTTGCTTGGCTCCCTCTCTAATGAATTTGCTCCAGCTGCCCTGCTGCTCCCTCCTTGTCCCCCTGCTCTCCCAAGGCACAGCCCCTGGTCTCCCATCCATGCAGGAATGCCCGCTCAGGGGATAAAAGCCCGGACAAAAGAGTTGGGTGCATGTGCCTGTGTGTAAGTGTGTTTACTTTACAAACAGATGGTGTGAAACTGTATAGAGCCCCCGAGCTGTTCCCATCTGACAGTTATTAATATTTCAAGCAGATGTTTAGCTAGTCAGGCCGTCAGACACTAAACAATGAGATTGTTACTGCGTCTCCTCTTTCCCCAACTTCCAGCTATGCCAGCATTTCAGAGCGAACACAAAATGCCAGGAGTTGAATCTTCTATGGTAAATCAGAATGGATGCAATTAGAACTGAAATCCAAATTGCCCTCCCAGCTGATCCCAAACTTTTAACAACCCTCATAAAGTACCAGCTCCTCCTGCTGTGGCCGCTTGCCTTTGAGCTGCAGCCCTCTGGTCGCTGCCCGTCTGTGCTGTCTCTCCACCTGTCCCACATGCTGCAGACAAAAAGCCTGCTTTCCTTGCTAATAAATGCCTCCTCTCATTTTCTTCCTTCTTTTCCACTCGCTCGAGAATGTTCCTGGATACTCTTGCATAGGGGTTAGAGATGGGGTTTTGGAAAAAGCCTGGCCAGCCACATGGCGTGCCCGCTTCTTTGGTGGCTGCTGGATGGGTGAAAGGGTGACTTTAGTTGGCTCCTCTCTTTTTGTGCTCCTTTAAGTGCAGGTTTGGAGAGACAGTGGGGTTCAGGGTGCTAAGGATAAATCAGCTGGCTTGTGGGGTCAAGGAAATTGATGAGCAGGGATGAACAGGAGGGTGCATGGGCTGGGTGAGTGGTTGCTGAAGGGTGGCAGGAGGCTTCATGCCAGCTGCTGCTGGAGATGGCCAGGCACAGCTGGCAGGACAGAGCAGTGCCTGCAGCACCTTCCTGGCAGGGAGAAAAGCAGCTAAAATCATGGGAGCTGAGGCAAGGGGAGGTCACTGATCTTCTGCCCAGCCCAGTGTTCTGGGGAAGGAGGATAAGTTGCTCCCAGCAAGCCAAAAGCCCCTGGGCTGTTTGCCCATCTTCCAGTGAGTGCATCCTGGCTATCCCACCTTGGCTGTGGCTGAGGTACTGTCTGGGGGTAGGGGAAAGGCTCTCCTCAATGCCACCCTCGCCAGGCTGCCCTCAGCATGGCCAGCTGAAAGGGAAAGGCAAAAGGAAAGAGCAAGTAGACTTCATTTGCGGTGACAAATGGCCGTTTGTTTCTACAGCATTTCAGCTCCTAATGTCAGTGACAGCAGAGAAACATTGCCTGTTACACATATAAATCAACTGTAAAACAATCCCAAGAGCAGGCAGCCAGAGCTGCTGCCTGCTCTCTGCTCCCTGCCTCTTTCCCTTTGCCCAGGGATGAGTGGGCTCGGATCCGTGGATTCCCGGTCAAACCTCAGCCACTTCCCCAGCACGTTGCAACCTTGTCCACCCTCTAAGATTTTGTTTGCTCTCTGCTTAGCATTCCCTCCATCTCCCTGTCCATCCATCCATCTGGTTCATTCTGTCCCTGAAAGGCATTTATTGTTTAGGCTCAGGTGGTCATTTGCTTGCACAAGAACATCTGGAGAGTCCAGGCTCCATGGGAACAGCTCCTGCCCTGTACAGGGAGCCCACAATGTGCCCAAAGGCAGCCTTCTCTCCTGCCTCCATGCTCTTGGAGCTGGGAAAGGGGCCCAGCCTGGAGAAGAGGAGGCTCGGGGGGGCCCTTCTGGCTCTGCACAGCTCCCTGACAGGAGGGTGGAGCCAGGTGGGGTCAGGCTCTCTCTCCAGTTAACCAGTGACAGGACAAGAAGAAACAGCCTCAAGTTGTGGCAGGGGAGGTTTACATTGGATATTAGGAGAAGTTTCTTCAGTGAAAAGGGTGGTCAGGCATTGGAACAGGCTGCCCAGGGAGGTGGTGGAGTTGCCATCCTTGGAAGTGTTCAAAAAGATAAATATGGCTCCTGGATGTGTGGTGAGCTTGGCAGTGCTGGGTTCATGGTTGGACTCAATGATCTCAAAGGCCATTTCCAGCCTTCATGACTGTTTACACATGTGATAAGCCCCTTAGGCCAGAGATTCCTGGTTTTGCAGTGTGAAGGACTCCTTACTCCAGCCAAAGCTTCCAGGTCACATAAATTGTGGCTGTTTGGAGTTACATGTCCATTGCACATCCGTGACAGCTGAAGGACAAGCAGCCTGTCCAGGGCTCTGCAGTTGTTAGAGGACTCTCTCAATGCAAACTTGCTTTTTTTCCCTGCCCCAGACTCTGCTGTGCCAGGAAGAGGCAGGCTGGAAAGGCTTGGAGGTGCCACACAGCAGCAAACACCTTCTGTGAAGCAGAAGCAAAGCAGGGAGGTGAGCAGAGCTCATCCTGAAGGGATGGGCCAGTTCTGCCCCAGTACCAGCAGATATTGAAATACTTTTTTTTTTTTTTTTCTGAAACAACTGGCCATGAAGCCTTTTAATAACATAACAGAAAAGGTCAGGGAAAGAATTTCACACTTCTTGAGCAAGCAGGCAGCCAGTATAACTTCAAGCCTTCCAGGAACGAGGCAGAGAGAACATACACTGCACCCTGAATTAACTGGGGCTCTGACACCCCCAGCAGGTCCTGCCTGCCTGGTAGCCAGTGCCTTTTGATGGGTGCTGGCTTTCCTAATAGGAGCAGGCTGGAAGGATGGGCCCTGGAGAGGTGTGGTGAGGTGTGGTGCCTGCTCTGGCTCGGGACAGAGGATGTGGGGCTCTGGGATAGGAAGCTCTGGGGAAAGACCATGCTGGGGGGAGGAATGGCTGTGTCCAGCTGGAGCCATGATCAGAGTCATAGTATGCTTTAGGTTGGCAGGGACCTTAAAGCTCCAACTTTACACAACACAGCTCCTGCTGTGTGCAGGGACACCTTCTGCTAATCCTTAGGTCCTTGAGTCCAGAGGCAGGAGAAGCCTGTTACTCTGCATCCTGCTCCAGGCTGCCTCATTGCCAGCAGCTGGGAGTAGTGGCACTGCTTCACAAGGCCTCCTTTAGCATCTCAGCTGGGACAGGAGAAGAAGGGGAAGTCTGAGGGCTCCATGCCCAGTGGCTGTGAAGGGGAATGATGCTGGTCTGGCATCAGACATAGTTGCCCAGGTCTCTGCTCCTTCCTCTCCCAGGAAGGTTTGGAAGCAGTGGAGGGTTTGGAAGCAGTCCCCTGGGCTCATTCTAGTGGGGCTCCCCTGAAGAGCTCTTCTGCAACCTGGCCAGGGGGAGAGCAGGAGGGAGCTTTCAGCTGGAAATTTTTTTGGGGTGGAAGAATCTGCATAAACATGGCCTTGCTTCTGAGGTCACCAAGACCCAGCCCAGCTTCCAGTGAGCTCCCTCCAACAGAGAGAGGAGGGGGCAGTTCAGCCCAGCATCCCCTCCTGTCCCTGGGGTGGTGCTTGGCTGGAAAGCTCAAGGAATGTGCGAGCCTGTGTCACACTGAGCCCGTGGCATCTCGGGGTCCTGCCTCACTGCAGAGCTGCAGGGCTGTGACAGCAGAGAGCACAGTGCCCCTCCAAACCTGCCTTCGGACACTGCTGCTTTGCCAGCAGCTGCCAGGGGCCTCCAAAAGCTGTGCTCCAGTTGCTGCAGTTGCTGATGGATTTGCTAGACCTGGAGAATGGGGAAGGGGGCTAAGACGACCCAGCAGGAGGCGGGAATTAAGGGGAGGGTGATCTCCTTAAGCTCCTCGTACTCCACAGATCTGCACAGCAAAGTCCTCCTGAAAAGCTCCGATAACCAAAATCATTAAAGCCCAAACAAACCAAGAGTAACTTGTTTTTAACACAACAATGCATTTGATTTGCCTTGAAGTGTCTGGAGAAAAATGGTTCTCCAGGGAAGTGTGGAAAGTAATCCTGGCTCCGTGATCCCTCCTCTCTGCTTTATTTGCCCCCGGTCTGGCTTGGCTGCACAGGCTGGGATCAGTGGCTGTGGGCTCCATCAACTGCCTGGCAAATAGCAGAGAGCTGGGGGGATGCTGCTGACCCCCTTCCTGCTCTGCTGTTGGATGCTTCTCTCTCCCTGGGTGCTGAGAATTTCAGACTTTCTGTGCTGACAGGCACTGACCCCCAAGAGAGCACTGCATTTGACCTGAGGCTGTGGAGAAGGATTCGGAAGTTGAATGATAGCACTGGGATTATGGGTGTGTAGTTTGAATAGAAGTGTGTAATATCACATGGTGGAAAACTTAGGAGTTTAAAGTTTTAGAATACAGTGATATATATAAAGCTAAGATGGAGTTTTTAGGGCAGAGACTGGTCCTTCTTCACCTTCTTCTTCCTGGGTTTGGGTGGTTTTGTAATTGGACAGAAAAGTCCACATTGTGGGACAGAGAGTCATGGAGGGGCTCGCAAGGAATGAATTACCCATTTGCCCTCCTTCAAGTCCCACACAAGCATCTCCCAGCATTAGCCCCTGCTGTTCCTGATCCTCTACTGCCAGCTCTTCCTGACTCCAGCCAGGTCAGGCATGGATCAGATAGATGAGCCATGCTTTGGAAACCACATCAGCAGCTTTCTGGGGTGGTTTGTGTAGCTATTTGTCCCAAATCTTTGCTGAATTCATGACTTCCTTCTCTGTGGGATATCCTCCTCCCAAATCCCTGTGGAGTTATGTGCTCTGCCTTGCCTTGGTGTCCTCCTTGCCCTGAAACATCTCTAGCCTGGGGTAGGGCTGGATTTCTCCTGATGACAACCACCCTGAAGAAGTCTGAAATGGGTGTGAGACTTTCCAGAGCTTTAAATATACACACACATACACACACACAAACACAAACACACACACACACAAAATACTTTTGGGCAAGTTGCTAGTGGGCTTTCCAGAGTTATCCTTTGGAGACCCTCAGAAACAGTATGAGCATCTCCAGCAGACCTCAGATTATGAACTGTGGTGCCCGATTCAACCAGCAGGCATCGATTTCAGCACGGGAATGATTCTCTTGTGATTTCAGCAGGGGAATGGTATCTTGTGATATGTGGCAAGGGAGGTAAAATAAGCACCATGTTCCCTCGGGGCTTGATAACCTGAATCTCTAAGGCAGTCTTGTGTGTAAAAAACCCCACTACTTTCCCTGGTTTTTAATGAAATCTGAATTAAAATTTTCAGATTGTTTGACGGAGGAGGCGAGGAGATTGGTGTCCCTGTGTTTTTGGCAAATGCATTAGCCTGTGTATTCTTATGTATGTGTGTGCATTTTATATATATATATATATACATACACACACATAGGGGTTCACATTCCTGAGCAGTCCCTTTCTCCGACCCTCCACAGGTTGTTCCCTCCCTGAACATCATCCCCAGCACATCCACTTACCCGGATTCTCATCTTCCCCCTCCCTGCCACCACA
Organism: Peucedramus taeniatus; assembly: GCA_013400575.1. Taxonomy (NCBI): domain Eukaryota; kingdom Metazoa; phylum Chordata; class Aves; order Passeriformes; family Fringillidae; genus Peucedramus; species Peucedramus taeniatus. Next base: position 233,551 of record WBNO01007671.1, read on the forward strand.
CTTCCTCGGGAGAAGCTTTGTTAGTAAGAACCTAATGAAGTAAATGTGCTAATTAACCTTCCATTACTCTCCTCATTAAATCAACCTTTAATTTGGTTGGCAAAGTTCCTCTCCTTTACCACCCAGCTGTCAGTTTTCTTCTGCTGCTTCGATCTCTTTTTGGCCTCCTGTTGGGGATGGGAAAATCAATCCTGGCCTGATTTTCTTTCCCCTTCTTTCCAGCCAGCTGTAAACACCAGTCAACAAGAAAGTAATAATGTACTTTTCCCACCCTGGCAAGGAGAGTTGCAGACATCAATAAACGGCTATTTAGGATGCAAATCACTTTCCCAATCAGCTGTCAGCCTTTGAGTTTGGCAGGGATGGTGCCATGGTCTGTGGGCTCCTGCATCCCCTCACGGTGCTCCCACGTCCCATCGTGCTGCTTTGCAGCCATCCCAGAGCTACTGTGGGATGCCCAGAGAGTTGCATCCCTCTGGGTTTGTCCCACTCCGAGTCCTGATGTGGGTGGAATGAGGCTTTGCAAGCCTTTGGGGGCTCTTCTGGTTCCCTATAGGACTCACCCCACCCTGCATCCCGCCATCCCTTTGGCCAAGGGCACTCTCTATCCCCCAACAGCTGTGGAGCTGCTGCTGTCTGTTGTTTCTTGGTGACCTCCAAAGCTTTTCTTTCCCCTTTTTCTTGGAGAACAAATGCATGTAGGGGGCAGAAGCAGTTGGGGATCAAAGGCAGTAGTAGAGGCTCCACCTCTGAAGTGCTGGGGAGTGAAGACCTCACCTTGCAAGTCAATGGATGGATAAAAAGGCATCCAGGGATCTTCCATGGGGAATCAGTGTGGGATAAACCATCCCCTGTCTCTTTGGTGGCACCTGAGGTGCTCTCCCAGCATTAGGACCAGAGACTGGTGCAGCCCATTGTCTCAGGGTGGTCGGCAGGGGTGCCATCATGAGGACAGCACAGGGCTTCTCAACCTTTTTCAACTGACTGACCCTCTACATTTTGCTCAGGGGGTTGAGTTTGTGTCCTGCTCTGCAGGGAGTCACCTGCCCTACCTACCTTAGGAGGGCCTTGCACCTCCTCTACCTTCTCACCTGGGTTATGGAAGTACAAGATGGGGAAACATTGGGAGGACTCCCAGGCCAGCCTCCTCCTTTCTTTCTGCTTTATGTGGATGGAAAATGTCTTGGAAAGTCCCTGCTGCAGAGGAGGAATGGAGAGGGTGGTGGTAACTGGGGACTGCCAGCCAAATGTCCAGGGCAAGCTGAGTGTTGCAGAGGCTCAGACATGTGGAGAGGATCTAAGGTTGCAGGAGGGCATCCAGAGGGCACTGGTGGGAATACAAAAGCATGGCTCAGCAGCAGCTCGTGGAGGCTGGAGAACTCTCAGCTGGACGTTTCTGATGTCCTCCAAGCCTGGGCTTTGTCCTTTCTTCCCGCCCTTCTCCCCACCTGTGGCCCACACAGCTCTCCCTCCCTGTCAGCATCTTAATTGATCTTGTTGTTCCCAATCCCCCCCTCCCCAGTGCTCCATCTCCAGCTGTGCTTAAACAGAACAAAATCTCTTCCAATTTCCCTGCCGCTTAAAAGAAAATTGAATCCTTTATCTGCAAGAGGAGAGGAAAACTGCAAACACAAGAAACAGTAAAGAGTTAAATAATCAAAGCAGATGATTCCAAATTGCCTGGAAAGTTAAACATGAATGGCTTGGCTTCTTCCTGCGTGTTCCTTGGGTTTTTACAAGTATAAAAATATGCTTGCACTCCTTGTTCCCATTAAATATTCTTATCAAGCCTGCTCTGTAAATAAAGGGAAGGGGAGGAGGGAGTTACCAGGCGTGATTGACAGATCTGAAGTCCTCGTCTTTCTGTCAGGGCCCAGTGCTCTTTGGCTGTGTTTATCTCTTTAATCTAAATATCAATCCGTGAGACCGAAATGGGGTGGAATAGGAATCATGACAGCCCGAGAGCTGAGGAGAGAGAGAGAGACACTTATTGCAGCTTGTGCAGCCTCTCCCTGTCCTGATGGAGCTGTCAGGAAAAATGCACAGCGAGAGCACAGAGGTGGGAAAACAAAACAAAATCACAGCCTGGTCCCTTCCCCCTGTCCAACCAGAAAAAAAAAAAAAAAAGGAAAAAGCGCAACAATTCAGCCCGTGAGAGGGGAAAGAAAATTAGGAAGCAAAAATGCAGCCCTGCTCCTGTTCAAATTGCATCCTGCAAAGCACAAGCTAGGCAGGAGGATTCCCCCCCATGCCTCCCACTGTTCCCAGTAGGAGATGGGGTTGGGTGGTTTTCTTTTGCTGCTGGCTTTGTCTGGTAATTTGGGATGTAGCTGGGGGTTCAAGGGAGAATTTTTCCCAAGGTGATGCTCTTTGCCATGTGAACATCCTGGCCTCACACCTCCTCTGCAGTCCCTTTAGGGCCATCACTGTCTTCACCTTGATACATCCTCTCCCAAACTCCTCATGCTTTTACACCCACAAAGTTCCTGAGAGCAAACACTCCTGGGATTTTAATCTGTTTTCAAAGCTGCCCTCAGCCCCCACATCTCTCCCAAAGCACCCAAGGCTGTGTTTCCTTGAGCAAAAGGCTCCCATGGAAATCAGCACCCAGGGGGTGCTGTTGGCTAAGTGACACTGTGACACGGGCAGTGTCACCCCTGGACAGATGACCTTGAGGTGCCACTGGTGCTGCTGACATGCTGGTGTGTGAAGAGGAGGGAAATTTACCTGAACTGGGTGTTTGGGAGCCATTAGATGTGCAAATCAGTTGGGTTTTACCATTCCCTTTCTGCAGGCTGGCATGCAACATGTTCATGTCCATCTCGTGGCAAGGACCTGTTCAACCCATCCCTCCTCCTTTGTTTTTATCCTCCCTCTGCCTGCTGGGCCTCTCACTTGGGTGAGGTGTGGTTGTGGATGGTGGGAGGCGTGATTGGCTTCCCAGAGCTCTTGCAAACATTTTAGTGATTGTTGAGAATTTATATTTCTTCCACCAGACTTTGACCTTAATTTCTTCCATTTTGCTGGGCTGTAAAATTCATTAGAGACCCAACAGCGAAGTGATTGAGATGTCAGGCCAGGCAATTGTGGGGTTATTTAATGGCTGAGATGCACCACTTGCCATTTAGGTGGACAACAGGAGAATATGAAATCAATGCGGTTCATTAGTGGAGGACTTGCACCCAGCTCCAGTAAAACCCGTGGGCATTTAAATGGTCTTGGGTGTCACCAGTGAAAATCCACGCTGGAAAAGCCTGTTTATCTCACTTTTGGGCCATCTTCTGTCACCTGGTGTTTTAAAGCCCAGTCTCCAGCCATTCCAGCAGCCTGGCTACAGTAAATCACTGCCCGCTAAATCACGGCTGCCCAGGCAAGTGTTAACCTTGCCTGTGTGGAGCTGATGTTGCAGGGGCTGCTGTTATAAAACACAATCAGGAAAGCTCTTGTTTTCCCTGGTGGCTGGCAGAAGAGGTGGGGAAAAGCTCTGCCATTCCCAGGGGGGTTGATTGACTATTTTTCCCCCCCTAGCCGGGTTCAGCGCAGCCCTCAGGGGTCATTAGCGCCGATTGAGCTGGCTGGCCCTGGGCAGGGTTTGGAGCTGCTGGGGAAGCGGTGGCAGCCCGGCATTGCCTTGATTCCCCACTCCCTCTTTCCCAGCTAATCACTGGAGCCACTGGGCTCCAGTGCCAGCCAGCCACCAGCTCTGATTGCCGCCTCCCACCAGGCAGCCTCTCTTTAAAAGCCTGGGAGAGAACACGGCCGGGGCAGGCAATGCTGACAAAAGAGGTGTTTTCCGACTAAAGTCATTCCATAATAACTCTAAGTAGGTTTTCCATTGGTTTTCCATTCGGCTTTCGCAGCCCGGTGATTGCATCTCATGGAAGTCCTTGGCCCTTCACATTTGTCTCCTCCAAATCACAAATCAAATCCCAGTCCCAGTGGCTACCAGCAGTTAGCTGTTATTCCCCTGGGACCTGAGGTTGCCTTGAGGAAGGGATGTTTGGATGGCTGCCTACTTAATGCATGCAGATTTTGGTGGCTCCAAAAATCAGTAGGATGCCAGGGAATGGCTTCCCACCCTGGAATTCCTGTACCACAGTCTAAACAGCCTGTGGCTGCCCAGTCAGCCCCAAGCAGCAACTACATCTGCCTCACTTTCCTAGAAAATAAAAAAAAAAACCAAAAAACTAGGAAGGCCACAGCTGGCCTCCTTCTGTTTGGTTTCCCAAGCCACAGGCATCTTGCTGGAGCAGGCAGGGACACGAGGCTCTGCCCGGTCACTCCAGCAGCCTGACAGCTTTTTGACGTCCTGTAATTGCTTTCCTGCCACAACTCTTTTAAGCAGAGAGCTCCTGGCCAAAGCAATTTGTTCCCCATCAATTTTTATTTCCTGCTTTGTGCATGTGAGGGAGGGAAAACAAAGAGGGTGAAGGAGAACAAACAGAGCTGGGACCTGCTCCGGTGGGAAGGGTGGGAAGGGTTTGGCTCTTCAGCCAGGCAGGACATGGCAGCTCTGATCATCATTCCAACGTGCTCTGCTCGCCCCTGCAACCAACTTCCAGCTGCTCATCCTTGTCTGACAGTTTTGGGAGGAGGACTGCCGTCCCAGGGGCTCCGTGGGGGATCTGAGCCACCTCGAAGGCTCTTTTTGGTTCTTTAAAGCCCTTGCCGACTCCTCCTGCCGTGCTCCCTGAAGCTGCTGCGAGTGGAGTTAATCTCCGGCAGTTTAAGGAGTCGTTGAGTGGGTCTGGCGGATGATGAATGTCTAAACCATTACCGGGTGAAGCTCCATGGAGCTGTTTAAAACTGAATTCTCCCATGTAAATTTCTGCTCCATCAATCCTGATGACATGTCAAACATTGCTATTGTTTCCTGAACAAATTGGACGACATGCCCTTTCCTGCAGATTTGCCCAGAGAGCAGAACCGCTCGCCAGCTCCTCGCTTTTGTCTCCGGCTCTGCTGGCCTGGCCTGCGGGTGGGGAAGGGTTGATGTGATGGCCCTTGGTGGGACAAAAGGAGACATCCCAAATATTTGTGCTTGGGGGATGCAGATGGACAGAGAGCTAGGGCGTGGGTATTTTTGTTGATTTGTGTGCTGGGTGTCCACACCATGCTGCAGCTCAGTAAATGAATCCTTCGGGTTATCCAAATTTCCTCTTCTTGCCACTCTCCCAGAGTTTAGCTGCACAAATGTGGGATTTTTTTAGAAATGGTCTGTGCTGGTGACAGCTCATAAAAGTACAGATGTGGACCTGCGTTTTCATCCTGCCCTTTTGCAGGCTCCAGTGGGCAAATCCCGCTTTAATATTCCGGGCAGGAGAGGAGAGCCGTAAAAGCCATTTGATTGCTTCTCCAGGTGGAACCCCGAGAAACTTCCAGCCAGATGCCTTTCCTCCCCAGGCTGTGGGAATGGATGCTTGCATGCTGGGGGGGAAAATGAGTCAGTGATTGGGAAAAGCCACAGGAAAACAGCTGGTACCCTGGGATTGCTGACAGCTCGGTGGGATTTGGGGTGTTCTGCAGGCATGTGCCCTCCCGCAGCCCTCAGCATCGCTCCACAAAGGGAGTGTGTGCTGCCTCCCCAGGGGCTGGAGCAGCTGAGCATCCTTTTCTACCCTTAGAGGGAAAAAAGCTTGGTAATGCAGAAACAGGTGAAGATCCCAAATTAAATATGCTGAGCGTGCATGGTTTGGCTTTTTTTTAGCATGTTCCCTGTCACGCTCAACTAACCTGCTCCATTGCCCAGCATTACCTCCATGATGTTCAGTTGCCAGGAAAGCCATCTAGCCAGCCTCACCTTCCACCTCCCTGGTGTAAGTCAGGAACATTAATTAGCCTGGCTGGTGAGGTGGTGGATGGGGCAGAGTCAGGCTGCCCATCCTCCTGGCTCCTCCAGAGAGGGGCTTTTTGCCTCACTGGAACTTTTGATGGCATCACAGCTTGTGGTCCAGCCACCCTCCTGGCTCCCCTCTCCCCAGGACTCCCATTCCCTCCTCACTAACCTTCTTTTAACCTTCCTCCTTCCCTATCTTTTTTTTCCCCTCGTCAGAAGAAAATTACACTTTCCCAGTGTTGTCTGTCACTGCAATAAGCACTTACGAGTGCAATTGTATGGGGCCAAATGAAGGGAATTCGTTTTGCCCTTGCTTTCTGGTACTGTCAGACCCCCTGTAAATCATTATCTCATCACCAGCCCATCCAGGTGCATGGAAAATGCTTTTCTGGGCTCTTCTCTCGCACCAGCCACTTAAGAATGAATGGAACCTAGGGATTCGTATTCACATTCACAGCTGCCCACAGCAGTTGTGGGCACAGAAGTAATGGATAGGAAAAATCCTGGCTGGAGATTGAGGGCTGGCAGTGCTGAGTCTGCTCAAAGTGCTCAAGGATTTTGGGGAGAGAGGACCCAAAAAAGGGGCTGGTGGCAGATGTTAGGATGGGGGATTAACCCCATAATGAATGGCTGAAGGATGCTGGTGTGGGCAGATGGTGGGATGACCCCCCTTCTCTCCAAGTGTTTCCATATGGAAGAGCTGCATGCTCTGCCTGGGATGGAGCCCCTCCATGGATGTCCTCTGAGGGGGAAGATGGACCCCAGAGGGACTTGTCCCCCAGGAGTGGGTGCTGCTCTCTCTTTGGGCATCTCTCCAGGCAGATTTCCACAGATTTGTTCCATTTTACCCAACACAATTCCAATGCCCATGGAAAGGAAATCACATCGTAGCAGGGGAGAGGAAAATGAGCAAAATCAGTAGGTCTGGAAGGCTGGATCCACCAGAGCACCCTTCGGCTGGCATCAAGCAGCAGGAGTTCTCTTCTCAGCCTGGGAAAGTGTTTGGGGAGAAAAACTTAAGTAATCCTGTCTGGTTTTCATGCCTTTTGCCCTCTGTTACCCTGTGGTGTGGCAGGGGAGCAGCACACGGGGGTAAAGCTGTGCTCAAGCTCCCACTCTGCTGTCAAGGGTAATCAAGGCCATCAATAAATCAGGAAGGTTTCAGGAACAGACTGTGTTCCATGCCACTCCTAAAATACAGCCTTTTCCTGGTATCTGGACATAAAATGTGTCTTTGACCCTGCTTCTTCACAGACCTGTTGGTCTCTAAGTAATCCAGACAGGGTTCAATTTAGAAAATATACCAGGGGAGAAAAAGGATATTTTGGGGGTTGCATTCCGCTTTCCTCACCTAAAAATAAAATTTTCTGCTCCTTTTTCCTGCCACCACTCATGCATATTTTATATATTCATTAGAGCAAAGACTTTAAAACACAAATAAATCTTGCTTTGCTCATCCAGAGCTGACACAGTGAGTTGTGAACACCTTCCCCAGAAGGTGCTGGTCATTTAGCCGTGACCAACCTGCTCCAGCTCTGGTAGCTGCCGGTGGAGTAGGTGCATCCCACAGCATCCCAAGCCACTCCATCCATGGGAATGCAGCAGATTGCACCCCCAGAAGGGCTGTCCTTGTGAAAAGCAAGACCAAAATCACTATTCCTTGCTTTTACAAATCTGTATTTTAACCTGGAGGACCATTCTGAAATGTGATAGGTTTTTATTCCTCTACTCTTGTCGTGGTTTGACACTGGCACCCACGAAAGCTGCTCACTCCCCCTCCCCTGCCACAGCTGGGCAGAGGAGAGAGAAAAAAATTTAACAGAGGGTTCATGAGTTGAGATAAGGACTGGGAGAAAACACTCCAAGGGCAGGTACAAAGTGAGTTAATCACTAACAAAATCACAGGAGGATAATGAGAAGTAAAATAAGCCCTTAAAAAACACCTTTTCTTCCCCCCAACCCCTCCCTCCTTCCCACAGACAGCGCAGGGGACAGGGTGTGGGGGTTTGGGTCAGTTCATCACCCGAGGTTTTCTTCTGCTTGGCTCAGGGAGAGGAGTCCTTCCCCTGTGAGACCATGGGGTCCCTCCCATGGCAGGCATTCTCCGTGAACTTCTCCAGCATGGGTCCAAATCTCATGAACAGCAGTCCTACCATACTTGCTGCAACCTGAGTCCCTCCCACGGGCACACAGTCATCCCAAAACTGCTGCAGCACGGGTCACTCTTCCATGGGGTGCAGTCCTCCAAGCACAGGCTTCTCCAGCCTGGGAGCAGGGTCCTTCTCTCCACTGGATCATAGCCTCCTCTAGCTGCTTTTCTTCTTAAATTTGTCACCACAGAGGCATTACCATCAGCTCTAATTGGCCCAGTTTTGGCCAGTAGCATGTCCATCTTCAGAGCCATCAGGGATTGGCTCTGCCAGACATGACGGAAACTTCCAGCAGCTTCTCACAGAAGCCACCCCTCTGGCCCCCTGCTACCAAAAACCATGCAAAACCAACACAACTCTAGAATGTACAGGGTATGAGCTGTGGCTGTGGAGTCCCAGCTTTCTGCCTTCACGGGGACAGGAAGGGTAGCCCTCAGGAATTATCCATGGAGACTTTTTATTTCATGTGTGCTTCCCAGGTTAGCTTAGTGTGTCAGGGGAAGTAAGTAGGTGTAATGTTTCCCACTGCCAAAGGTTTTGGGAGAGATGCTGAGGAATGTTGATGGAGGGCTGTTAGCTAGAGCAGGCTGGGAGTCAGGGATGAGCAGGGGAGGCCAAGCAGCCTGCGACTCTTGAGGGATAAATGGCAGCACACCAGGTCTTCAGTGGTGTCTTCAATGCAACATTTCCATAAATACCTTCATTTGTTAATTAAATTTCACCTTTTCCAGGCAACTGACAATGATGTGGGCACATATGGGAAAGTCAGTTATTTCTTCAGCGATGACCCTGACCGGTAAGTGTGACTGATTGGCAGGAGTTTGATCCTCCAAAATCCTCTTCTAACCTCACTATGCAGTCACAGGGTGATTAAAGGCACTGGTTGTGTCCTACCTGTGAGATGCCCTATGATCCCCTGTCTGTGCTGTCTCCCAGAGATGTGAGCTCAGCACATGCCTGATGCTCAGCATGTTTAATTGCTTTGCTAAGGTGGGACCTGCAGGTACCAGCATTGCTTGAGACCAGTAAATGGTTTCACAGTGAGTTTTCAGCCCTGGAGCAACACCTGTGGTGGAAAGTTGGGGAATATACATGGGCTGCCTAGCAGAACAGATATGGGGGCCTCTGCACCCATTTTCTCTGCCTGTAAAGCAGCACTGAGGGTTGCTCACTGCTCAGCTATGTGGAGCTCTTGGAGGTGTTCTGGGACCTAATATCCCACAGGAAAAAGCTGTGAACTTCTCGCTGTCAGGCTGCTGCTTCTCCAGTGTGTGGTCACCAAGGCTTTTTCCCCTTCCTTTGCTGTGCCCTCAGTTTCTCCCTGGACAAGGACACGGGTGTGATCATCCTGACAGCTCGGCTGGACTTTGAGACCACGCAGCGCTACACCCTGACCGTCATCGCCCGCGACGGTGGCGGGGAGGAGACGACAGGACGCGTCAGGATCAACGTCCTCGACGTCAATGACAATGTCCCCACCTTCCAGAAGGAGGCCTACCTGGGGGCCCTGCGGGAGAACGAGCCCTCTGTCACCCAGGTGGTCCGGCTCAGGGTGAGGGACTGCAGTGACTCCTCCACTTGGGATGTGCAGTAGGGTGGCAGGAGTGGGTTAGAATCACAGAATGGTTTGGGTTGCAAGGGACCTTGGAGCTCAGACAGTTCCAGCCCTCTGCCATGGCCAGGAACATCTTCCACATGACCAGGTTGCTCCAAGCCCCATTCAGCCTGGCCTTGAACACTTCCAGGGATGGGGCAGCCACAGCTTCTGTGGGCAACCTGTGCCAAGGCCTCACCACCCTCAGAGGTGAGAATTTCTACCTGATTTCTAATCTAAACTCCTCTCTGTCAGTTTAAAATGATCAGTGCCTGTGATAAGTTTAACAAACATCTTCCAAAGCAGGTCCCAACAACCAGTTTCCTTCTTGCATGAGAGAAGTCAGTGAGAGGAGGCTGGTTTACAGATTTCCTCAGGGCCCCTGATGGGCACAGCTCCCTCCATCACTTTCCCAGTCTCCTTGGGCCCAGCCTACACCTCCCATCCCCTCAGCTCTCCCTGGCACAGCTCCCATGCCCAAGTGTTCCCTCTGCTCACACCCTAGGCATCTGATGAGGACTCCCCTCCAAACAACCAGATCTCCTACAGCATCGTGCAGGCCTCTGCCTTCCTCGACTACTTCGACATCACCGTGTCAGAAGGGTACGGAGGTACGTGCTGGTCCTGGCACCACAGGGGCACCCCTGAGCTTGCCACATCCTCCTCCCCTGACCCCCCCACTGTGCATCCTTCCAGTGATCAGCGTGAACCACCCCCTGGACTACGAACAGGTGGCCAACGGGGTCATCTACCTGACGGTGATGGCCAAGGACGCCGGCAACCCGCCACTCAACAGCACAGTCCCTGTCACCATCGAGGTGTTTGTAAGTACAGCGCCCGGCATTCCCCTCGTGCTTTCCCTGCAATTGCTCTATAGCAGTGCTATTCATTCATCAATAACCCAACAAGACTGTCCCACCCCGTGGTGTATGTGTATGAGTGGATTCCTATTACACGTGTCTGGTGTATGTGTCGTACGTGTCTCGTGCCACAGCTAACCATGGGGCGAGGAGCAGGGCAGGAGCGGCATGGAAATCCCTCTGGAGAGGGGTTTCTGCTGGGAGATGCAAAGCATCGCAGCGTTTCTCGCGAAGATCAGATCGGCATATCACTCTGAGCCACATTGTGGTTTGAGGGTGTCTGCAGGGAGGTGTCAGTGATGGAGACAGTTTGGTTGATAACGTGTCAGTCTCACAGCTGTGGGATCTCTGCCAGGCTGGCGGCAGCGTCAGTCTGGGAAGGTGAGCAGATAAAGCCAGCGATGCTGTAAGATGGGAATGAAGTCCCATGAGCATGTCTCTCCTTCAGATCCCTCACTGTGCTCGAGAGAGGGGGAACAAGGCAGCGCCCAGGGAGTTAGTGGTGGTTAAATACATCCTTCCCCCACTGGACTTTCGACAGCATAAACACCTCTTTTTCAAGACCACACTTCAGTGGGTCATCTCCCCAGGTTGGGTCTGTATGCTGGCAGGGTTTAAGTAGCTGTCACTTTTCCCGCTCTCAACCAAAGGGAATTTCTCTCAGCTGGAAAAAGAAAATAAATAAAAGCCAAAAACTAGGAAGAAAATGAGGGGGAAGTGTTTTGTGACGGCACTTGAGGAACAAGAGCTGTGAGAAGGCAGAACTGGAGCGAGTGTGGAGGGAGGGAGGGAGGGAGGTAATTTTTTTTCATCCTTTGGTTGTTGGTTTTTAATAAAGAAGTCAAACTCGCCTTGTAGATTTCCCATTAGGGGACAATACGCTTTTGTAGCGGGAGCCGCCGAGTCAGAACTAATAGTGCGCGCCGCGCCAGGATCCCAGGAAATAGCACTGCTAATAAGTTTCTGCCTCACTCCCTGCCACTGACGCCCTGCTCAGGGCGATGAGCCGGCGGCTCACGGCATGCTTGTGCCTGGAGGAGAGCGGTTGTGTGCTTGGCAAAAGCATCTGCCACTCTCAGCATCCCTGGAGATGGCCTGGATGATAGGACAAGGGGGATCAGCTTCAAACTGGAGGAGAGGGGAGGTTTAGGATATTGGGAAGGAATTCTTCCCTGTGAGAGTGGTGAGGCCCTGGCACAGGCTGCTGAGAGGAGCTGGAGCTGCCCTGTCCCTGGCAGTGTCCAAGGCCAGGTTGGATGGGGCTGGGAGTGACCTGGGATAGCGGAAGGTGTCCCTGCCCATGGCAGGGGTAGGAACTGTCTGAGCTTCAATGTCCCTTCCAACCCAATCCATTCTCAGATTCTGTGATACAGTGGATGTCTGAGGGTGAAGTTGTAGGGAGGAAGGCTGAGGGTCAGGAGAACATAAGAAGCTGATTTTGGCTGGTTAGGTGGATATTGTCTTCTGTGGGAGTGGAAGAGTGCTGAGTTCTGTCTGGCGTTGCTGCAGGTGCCTTGGGGAGCTTTGGAGCTCCTGTGGCTGAAGTGGGAAATGTCCTCAAGTAGAAGGCAGGTGCAGGCCAGCTCTGGCCAGATAGAGAGCCAGCCAGAAGCAAACCCTGCCTCCTTAAGACTAGGCTTGCTGGGCCGTGGCCTTGCTGAGCGTGGCCTGATGATCTCAGGAACATTAAAGACACCACACAGCATCTGCTCTGGCTCATGTCCACCCAGCTGGAGCCCCAGCTCAGCCCCATCCAGCTGAACTCAGCCTCTCTGTTGCCCTTAACCTGCCCAAGCCTCCTGGGTTTGGCCTGGATGAGCCCCACCAATCCCTGGGAGGAGGAGGAGGAGGGATGGTGAGGACATCACCAGGACAGGCAACAAGTTCCTCATTACTCTCAGAGGAGGCGCCAGAAAGTTGAGTGACTCAAAGGATGATTAAAGACCACCTGCTTACAGAAACTAAAGCAGGGGCTGGCAATTTAATTGCAGCATGATGGGCATCGTTGGCACGTGAAATTGCTTCAAATCTCAGGTTCGGTGGCAGCAGGAGCAGCTGAGCCTGCAGGTCCATCAGTGGTCTCCAGGTAGAAAACAACTCCAGAGCAGCTCCAGGGAAATGGAGAGGTCCAAAACAGTGTTCTAATGTCCTGGCAGCTCTGTCCTTCCCTCCATAGGCAGTTGGGTTTGGTTCATTTAAGGCAGATTCTTAACCATGTTTAAACAGCATTTAAAGCCCTCTGGGGGAGCTTTAAACCAGTCCAAAATCTGTTTTGAGGGATGTTGTGAGCAACTGCTCCTGCCTGGTTTCTCCAGGATGGCCGTAGTCACTGGCAAAGACAGGCTTGGAGAGAGCACATCGGGATGCAAACCAGCTTGCCCCCCACCAAAAATGCCCTCTGTGCAAGGACCCACAACATTCCTCCTCTGGAAGGAAAGTGTCCAAAGCTCAGCAGCCCCCCTGGCCAGTCCAATTTGCCTCATGGCCTTGTGGCCAGGATGACCTGGAACACTAAGCCACCCCTGTACTGCTCAGGGAGGGAGGATCAGGTCTGCGCACGATGCTTCTTTTGGTGGCTGAGGCTTCACAGGCTTGTGGCAGAGTCAGGAGCAGCTCAGAAGATGCTCCTCTGTCAGTGGTGGTGGTTCCTCAGCCCTGTGCTGGGGGATGAGGTGATGGGGTAGTCGGTACCATCCCCAGTGTCGGGCTCAGCAGAGTCACTGGCAATCATCTCACCTCTGCCTCAGCTGCCTCCACAGTGAAACCTTCTTCTCAGCCCCCCAGTGCCTCCCCCCCAGGGCCACCTTCCCCTCACTGGCCTAAACTGGTCACACCTTGAGATGCAGCCACCCAGGAGCATCCCCATACCAGACTCCTGCAGCTGCTTGACCATTTTGCCTTTTTTCCAACCAGCCTCTCGACCTTCTCTTTGCTTCAGGATGAAAATGACAATCCCCCCACGTTCAGCAAGCCCTCCTACATGATAACCGTCATGGAGGACATTATGGCAGGTACAGGGCACACCCCTGCTCCTTCTCTGGGCTCCCAGGAGGGCCCTGAATGGGGTGGGTGATCCCTTTTGGGGAGGTGAGGTCTCCTAGCTGTGGGGCCTGGGGGTTTGGCCACTTCGTGCATGTGCAAGAGAAGGGACCCCTTGTCTGGGTGACCTGCAGGAGCAGTGGGCACAGGGCACAGGGCAGTTCTGGCTCATCCCAGTCCTCATTTCTGCCTTCCCCAAGGAGCCACAGTGCTGTTTCTCAATGCCACGGACATGGACCGGTCCAGGGAGTACGGGCAGGAGTCAATCATCTACTCCCTGGAAGGGTCCTCGCATTTTCGGATCAATGCTCGCTCAGGTGAGCCTCTGCACATGCTCTGCCTTTTTCCTTTCAGTTCCCTCTTTCACCCCCACCCATCCTTCCTGTCCCCCATTCAGCCTGCTTAGGAGTCTCACAATTTAAGGGATTCACCAGGTTTCAGCCACCACCACTTGCTCAGTCAGACTAAGAGCTTCAGCAGGGACATCCATGGAAACTCAGCTCCTCAGCCTGAGGAAAGGCTTGGCTGTGAAGGTTCCTGTTAGTTTAGGAGCTGCCAAGGTCCATCTGTTTGGATCCAAAAAAAGGGCCAATTTGTGGACTGTCCTCACCTTGGTTTTAACTGTTTCTTTTTTAACCTTGTCATCTCCCGTGGCTGCAGGAGAAATCACCACAACCTCTTTGCTGGACCGGGAGGCCAAATCCGAGTACATCCTCATTGTCCGAGCAGTGGATGGAGGCGTGGGGCACCATCAGAAGACAGGCATTGCTATGGTGAGTGTGGGAAGAATTCCCATCTCCTTGAGGCCCACCTGGTGCCCAGCTGGTGCCCAACTGTGGAGAGCTGCAGTGTTTCATTTTCACCATGGTTCCTTCCCTCTGCGCTACCCCTGCTGTAGCTCCCAAAATGACTGTCCAGGTGGTGTAGACCTTGAAATCCACTTGCTTTCCTGGAAAACCATTCACACGGGAGCCACTTGACTTTCCAGAGCCTGTGGATGTGGTAATGAGTCCTATTTCACCTGCAGAATGCTCCCTTTGTTCGGCTCCGTTTGTTCCTCTTGAGAAGGGGCTTACTCGGAGAGCCTGCAGGTACACGTGACTATTCCTTAGTCTGTTCACATGCTGCCTGGGTCAAGGGTTTCCAGCCAGTCTGGAATGCCTGGGCTCCTGGGAAGGTTCTGGTGGAGCTGCAAAATGAAGCCTTGTGCTTTGCCTTGCCCTTTTCAGGCCTCAGGGAACCCCATTGTTGGCAAAGCCGTCAGGAAATATCTGGAGATCAAAAGCCAAGGATCCATCCTTGATGGACTTTATGATCTTAAAGGTCTTTTCCAACCTTAACTATTCCAAGATTCTCACTGCTCATGGCATCACATTTCTTTGGACATTTCATTCGTTTGGATGCTCCTGGGATGCTGGGTTGGGTTGCAGGAGAGATGTCCCACACAACACCGGGCAATGAAGAAAAATCTGTGGTTGTGCTGAGGAAGAGCCCTAAAATAATTGTCCCTCCTGCCAAGGGCCATCAGGAGGTCTGTGGTAGCAGACTGGAAGCTCCCTATGGAATCTCCCTGAGACATGTGATGGCCTTGGCCGGGCACCAGCATGGACTGTGGAATGCTGAGATCTCCTTTGGGCTGCAGATGGGATTGTGTTCTCCTAACAGCCTTGTTAAAAGGCAAAACAAGGGGGGAAGAGATGCCTCCTGATCCCTAAAAAGTTAAAGAATATTAAAACTCAGTGAGACTAGGGCAGCTGAGTAAGTTTGTCTGCTAGGATATACACCTGGCACTCAATCATTTTTGATCGGGAACAAAGGTCCATTCAGGGGCCTTGCGAGGTCCCCAGGTGATGTAAAGCACGTGAGCTGCTCAGAGTAGGGGGAGGTCAGCAATCTTCCCCAGGGATCACCGTGGTGCCTTGGCTTGTCCCCAGAGACTGTGGTGTCCAGAGTGGCCTCTTCTACCACGTGGTGGCACCAGCAGCTCAGCCTGGTGTGACAGCAGGACACAGCAGAGTGGGAGCACAGAAGATCCCAGGAAAAGCTCCACTAGGACCTGCTGAGGGATGGGGGCTGCCAGGGGCTCCCCTGGAGCTGCAGCCCTTTCCCTCAAAGACCTGTAGATCCCCACAGGCTGGGGAGAAATGGGTGCTGTGGGGAGGTGAGGGACTCCCAGGCAGCAGGATGCATCCCACAGGCTCGCTGCTGTCACTGGGATGCTATTTGTCACACAGAAAATGAAGACAGGTAACACTTCAGGGACCATCCTCACACCTGCTCTTGTCTTTGCACCTCCCACCCCCTGTGTACTGTACCCTCTCCTCATTTCTCATTTATTCTTGTTTTTTTCTGTTGCTTTTTACCAGCCGCTCAGATTATTCCTTCTTTTCCTGTCACATTCCCACTGCATCCTCTCCCCCCCAGATTTTCATTCTCCTTTCAGTGAAGGAGCTGTTTGAAGACACACCTTGTGCCCTGTGGTTGTTCTTGACTGTGATAAATACACAGGAACAAAACCCAGTTCAGCTGTGCCAAGGAGCCTTGGCTGCAAAGTTGCAGGATGTTGATTTTTCGCAGGTTTTCTCTCCAGAGGGTTAACACAGCATCCCAAAATCATAGAATAATTCAGGTTGGAAAGGGTCTTTAAGAGGATCAGCTCCAGCCATTCCCTCAGCACTGCCAAGCCCAGCACTAACCCATGTCCCCAAGTGCCACAACTATTAAATCCCCCGAGGGGTGGTGACTCTGCCACTGCCTGAAACACAGGTTGGGTACATCCAGGGGACATTCCACACCTCAGGAACCTGTGCCTCCTGCAGCAGTTTTGCTTCCTTGCTGTCTCACAGGTGAACATCACGCTGCTGGACATCAATGACAACTACCCCACCTGGAAGGACGAGCCATACTTCATTAACCTGGTGGAAATGACCCCCCCCAACTCAGATGTCACCACGGTATGTGTGAGGCAGGGTGATGGTTGTACCGAAGGGTTGGCTGGAGCAGGGGGTCACCTCCAAACGGGTGTCACCAGTGTCACCTTCAGTCCAGCGCCATCTTGCAGAATTCCATTTAAAAGCTTGCTCCTGAGCTTCCCCACTGCTGACCATCCCCTGTGTTTCTTCTCCCTGCTGGGATATTTTTTTCCCCTCTCCAAATTGTGTGGATTTTGGCCAAATCCTCCTTTTCTTAGCCTCTCCTGCGACCTCCTTCAAGGACCTCTCCGAAAGACTTTGATTTACAGCCTTTCAAGTCCCTCTGGTGAAATAAAAGAGAAGAAGAGGGGGAGGCTTCTATTCCATCACGCCGAGAGAAAAACGACGGGAACAAAATGGAAAATAAATGAGGGAAAAGTGAAGAGAATCCACAAAATCATATAAGGAGGAAGGCTGAAAAAAAAAAAAAAAAGGGATTTTTTTGAAGGGGGAGAAGGGTTTGGCAGTGCTGCCCAAGGCAGAGCACAATGGTTTTCTCTCCTTCAGCCCTGCTGCTCAGCACCAGCTTGAAGTCATCTTGCCTTTGACAAGCCAATTAGTTGCTGGGAAAATAATTACTTTGTCACCAATCCGATGTAAATTCAGCTGCGGGACAAGCAGCAGGAGCTGGGGAAGTTATGAGGGCAGTGAAATTGGGGTGTTTTTTAATGTAAATGTCCCCTGTAATTAAAAAGGTCATAGGGAGAACAATAAACCACAAAATATCTGGCATGGAGAACTCCACCAAGGAATTATTCCCAGCATTCCTGATGTGACAGCACAAGTTCCTCAGCGTGCCCTTTTGTGCCATTTACTTTATTTTTCCAAAGGGTCCTTGTTTTTTAGCTGGTTTTATTCAAAAGGAGGAAAATCCAGTTTGATTGCTGCAAATTAGTGTCTTGTCATGCCATTACCTCCTGTGCTCATAGGCCAATTTTGGGGAGATTTAACACCACAGCAGAGATCTCGAGGGTGCAAGATCCCGGCAAATGTCATGAAAATACAGAGCTGGATGGAGGAAGAACTCCTTGCTGCTGCTGGTGGAGGGAGGCCAAGCTCGACAGCAGCAAATGCCCACGGGGGCTGCCCATGGGAGGGAAATCCCAGCACTCTCCTGTAATTTGTGCTGTTCCCCACGGCAGGTGGTGGCTGTGGACCCGGACCTGGGAGAGAACGGCACGGTGGTGTACAGCATCCGGCCTCCCAACAAGTTCTACAGCCTCAACAGCACCACGGGCAAGATCCGCACCTCGGGCGTGTTGCTGGACCGGGAGAACCCCAACGCGCAGGAGGCCCAGCTCATGCGCAGGATCGTGGTGTCCGTCACCGACTGTAAGCTTCCATCCCACACTGGTTGTTTTCACTGCTGAGCTGAACCCTCCCCAGCTTGGTTTTGCCTTTATGACAAAGTCTGTTCTGTTTTCTTCTCTCCTGTTTTGAGCGGGAGTGTTTCTGAGGTTAAAAAATGGGAGTAGCTTTAAACCTGCTGCTAAAACAAACTAGAAACCCCTCCAAATGTGAGCGCAGTCATTCATGTAGCAGCCCTGAGAATGAGCCTGAGAGGCAGGAACTCTCCCTCCCCTCCAGCCCTGCTCCATTGGCATCCCAGAAAATCAATTGGGCAGGTGAGGGAAACAGAGCTGATGGGTTTTTCTCTGGAAATATTGCCAGTAGGGAAACTTTTCATAGGAAAAAGGGTAGATATACAAAGATAATTCTTTCTTTTCAGGACAAAGGGGAACTGTTTTGAACCAAAAGAGGAGAGATTGAGATTAGATATTGGGAGGAAATTCTTTACTAAGAAGGTGGTGGAACAGGTTGCCCAGAGAAACTGTGTCTGCTCTAACCCTGAAAGTGTCCCAGGCCAGGTTGGACAGGGCTTGGTCTAGTGGAAAGTGGCCTTGCCCATGGGAGAGGTTTGGAATTAGATTATCTGTAAGGTCCCTTCTAACCCAAACCATTCTGGGATTCTATTTAGCTGTTCATTCATGGCAGAGCATCCATGACAAATCAGGGCCATCACCCCATCCTGCACTGCTGTCTGCACAGTGGGTGAGGGCTCCTTTTTAGAGGAAAGGGGTGGAAACAGCTCAAGCGTTAACCTTGAGACCCCATTCCTGGCCTCCACAGGTGGGAGGCCACCCCTGAGAGCCACCAGCAGTGCCACAGTTTTTGTCAACCTGCTGGACCTGAATGACAATGACCCCACTTTCCAAAACCTGCCCTTTGTTGCTGAGATCGCTGAGGGGCTCCCCGCGGGCTCCTCTGTCTTCCAGGTGAGCGTGTCCCACTGTTGCCATTCCTAACACTGGGAGCTGCTGCCATGGCTTCTCCAAAGCGGGCTAGCAACGCGTCCTCTCCCTTCTCTTCATCTTCTCCATCTCCTCCATCCTCTCCATCTCCTTCTCTTTGCCATCCTCTAGCAGTGGAACAGGGGGGATGCAGAAGGGGCTGTGCATCTTTACTCCATGGGCTCACTCCGGGTAGGGAGGATCCTCCAAGGCCATTTCATCCCTGCTCCCCGGGGCCAAAGGCACTTGGGATTTCTGTACCATGACTTCCGTGGCCAGGAGATGATGAGGGTGCTCTCCCCACCAGGTGGTGGCCATCGACCTGGACGAGGGTCCCAACGGGCAGGTGTCGTACCGCATGCAGGTGGGGATGCCCCGCATGGATTTCCTCATCAACAGCACCAGCGGGCTGGTCACCTCCACAGCCGTGCTGGACAGGGAGAGGATCCCCGAGTACTACCTGAGGGTGGTGGCCAGCGACGCCGGCGCGCCCGCCAAGAGCTCCACCAGCACCCTCACTGTCAAAGGTGGGCGCAGCAAGACCCCACAGGGACAAGGACACCTCACTGGAGGAAATGCAGTTTCTGTTGGAGACTCACTGAGGCCTGGAAACAGGGTCAGGTCTGGTTTTGTGTACAACAGGACAAAGTGATGGCTCCCATCCCCACAGGCTCCGTGTCTGCTATCAACACACTGCAGAGATGGGGAAAACGTGGTGTTTCTGGCAGGGCCTCCAAATTCTCTTTTTTTTTTCTCCATTCCCCCATCCCCAGTGTTGCTTTTTTCTTTTGCTTTAGCATGTGATTCCCATCAGCTGCGTGCCCGGACAGCCCACGCAATCCCAGTTCAGAGCTGGAGTCTTATTGTGAGGCCTGTCTTTAATTTAATGCCTTGCTATTTACTGGCTTCATGCAAGTCTAGTGCTGAAAAAGGATAAGCATCATCTGGAAATAAACTGACCCTGGATTGTCCTCAGGCCTGAGTTTAGAAAAGAAGTTCCTGGTCTCTGCCATGCCCCAGGAAATACTGAGCTTATATTTAAGCCCCGGAATTTCCTTTGAGTGGGGATGGAAACAGGCTTGATGAAAATAGTAACTTGAATTTCAGTGATGTAATGGGTTTTTTGCCAGTGAGGAGGGTGATCTGTGTGTATTAGAGGCAACCAAATACAGCCTACAGCCACTCTGCAGGCACCCCCACGGCATAAATGGCAGGGAGAGTCAGGCAGAGCATTCCGTGGGATGCTGAGAGCAGCAGGCAGGAGGTTTGGGAGCCCAGCCTGGCATCTGCAGGAGGGGCAGCCCTGGCAGCACACTCAGCTCTGCTCCCTCTTTTCAGTTCTGGATGTGAATGATGAGAACCCCACCTTCTTCCCTGCCATCTACAATGTGTCCTTGCCTGAGAACGTGGCCCGGGATTTCAAAGTGGTCCGGCTCAACTGCACCGACGCCGACATCGGGCTGAACGCTGAGCTCAGCTACTTCATCACAGGTGTGAGCCCCATGCCAGAACAGGAACTCAGGTTGCAGGATGGCACGGGCTGCCCCAGATCTCGGCCGGGGTGTTCTGCACTTCAGTGCTGCCTTTCCCAGCCCCTCCAAACCTTGTCCGGCATCGCCCTCTGCTGAACAGCCCCGCTTGGCTCCCGGCCACGCTGACCACTCTGCTGACCCTAGAAAAGCATGAGGATGGGCAGAACGCGGCTAGGGAGCAAGGCCTGGGGTGGCTTTCATGAGCGTTTATGGTTGGAAGGCATAAATGGAATTTTGGGGCATTTTTGTAGCCCCGTGGGCAGGTAGGGTTGAGTGGGCAGCAGTGCCGCCCAGGTAATGCCCGGCTCGCTCCGCAGCTGCAGCACCTGCAGCAGGAGGCTGGGGAATCCCCTGGCCATGGTTTGACTTGCAAACTGCACACTGAGCCCTCAGGAAGAGAGTAAAAACAGAAGTGTCACCAGAGAGTCACTTTTCCCACAATAGCAGCCTGCTGTTCCATGTCTCGGCCCCTCCAGCCTCTGTGCAGGTGAAACGGGGTGTGTTGTCCCACAGGTGCCACAGCTCACATGCACAGTTACCCCAGTTTGCTTCAAAGCATTCAGGAAATGATCCAGCTTTTCCTACGGACGATGGATTTTTCCTCTTCTGTGAGGCACAGGGAAGGTGCTCTGCAGGGACAAGATACAAAACCATCCTTGCATAGCTGGGCTGACCCCATGCTCAGGCTGCAGAATCCAAGGAAATGGCCTCAAGTTGCACCAGGGAAGGTTCAGATTAGATATTGGGAGAAATTTCTTCACTGAAAGGGTAGCCAGGCATTGGAACAGGCTGTCCAGGGGAGTAGTGGATGCTTCATCCCTGGAGGTCTTGAAGGTCAGCTTAGACAGGGTTTGGAGCAGCCTGGTCTAGGAGGTGTCCCTGCCCATGGTGAGGTGTTGGAACAAGATGACTTTTAAGGTTCCTCCCAACTAACCCAACCCATTCCAAGTTTCTATTCTGCTTGTCCTTTGCTGCAGGTGGGAACCAGGATGGCAAATTCAGTGTCGGCTTCAGGGACGGGGTGGTCAGGACAGTCGTGAGTCTGGACAGGGAGACGGTGGCATCCTACACACTGATCCTGGAGGCCATTGGTAAGGATTTCCCAGGGATCCCACTGCCACGCAGCCACATGTGGTGGCCGTGCACATGTCAAGCTCCTTTGCAGGCTGCTGCCTCTCCCACAAGACTTGCCTTGAGGGAGAGGCAGCAACCTCCGAGGCGCTCTAGAAACCAGAGCTTTTGCCTGCTGTTAACATTACACAGCCCATGTGAATTAGTATTTTCTGGTTCCATCATGACTTTTGCTGATGGTGTATTCTCCTCTCAGGTTTCCCCAGCCCCAGGGCTCTCCCTTTCACCCAGGGAAGGCAGGCCCCCTGTTCCTGAGAGGCTCCACAGTGTCCAGGGCAGCCCTCTACCCAAAAGTGCCAACGCCACAGCGTTGTTCCCCTCCTGCCATGCCAACCCTGGGCTCTGTGGCTGCTGATTAACCCTGAGCCACCTGGCACAGGCAGAGGGTCCATGTGCCAAACTCAGCTTGGCTGTCATCCCCAGAGCTCTATAACGATGTGCCTGTTCACAGATGACTTGGATGTCCCTTTTGAAAGGAGAAGTGACCTGGGCAGAAATGTTGGGGGCCCAACATTGCAGGTGCCACAGAGGCTGCAGCAGGGATGCTGCACTGCCTGGGCACACAGGACTGGATCCCAGGGGGCAAAGGGTCTGTGGTGCCCCTCCCATGGGGATCACACTGCCTGTGTTTTCCCAGATCCCACAAGCTCCCAGCTGGGTGGGTTTAGTGCTCCCTGCAAAACAGGCATCTTGAAAAATCCAACCCCCATCCATGCTTCCCAGTGCCTCATTGTTCCTGGCAAATCCAAGAGCTGTGCTGCCATGTCCTTGTCTACTGAACATCAACGCATCCTGGTGCTCTTTGACTGTGAGCTGAGCTGCAGCTATGGAAAATTCATCAGGCTGTCTTCATCTCCCAAATCCCTGGCTTCCAGCAGTCCCTTCACTTGGTGTATGAAATTGCAAATCCTCTCTAATGATCAGTTGCATTTCTAGCCTCACTGGACTCCATGGCAGAGCTTGGGGGTGGTTTGGCTTTTCCTTTTTCTTTCAAAATAGTGTGGTGGTTTTCCAAAAACCACTACAATAGGAAGGGGGGAAAAAAACCCTTAAAAACCATGGTTCAATGTGGGATTTGAAAAGCTGCAAAAAGATTAAATGTTTTAGTTTAGATATCTTGATCCTGTTATTTCAGCAGCCATGGGCTGAGCACCACCTGTGCAAAGAGGAGGTGACTGAACCTCCCTCCCTCACCTTTCTCTCCCTACAGACAATGGCCCCACCGGGAACCGGCGCACCGGGACCGCCACCGTGTACGTGACTGTCCTGGATGTCAACGACAACAGACCCATCTTCCTGCAGAGCAGCTATGAAGTCAGTGTCCCCGAGGACATCCCAGCTGCCAGCAGCATAGTGCAGGCACGTGGCTCTTCTCCTGGGACCCTGGGGTGGGAGGTGGGAGTCCCCCTCTAACTGTGCCCTGACCATGAGCTGCTGGAAGCCCAGGGCAGAGATTTTCTCTCCTTGTCTGTTCCCTCAGGCAGTGTGAGATGTGTTCTTGCTCATCCACTCCTTTGCTAGTCCAGGCTGTGAGTGCCAGGGAGAAGGCAACAAAGAACAAGGGAAAATTAAGAAACTCACCCCTTTTCTGCAGGGGGTGAGAGGAGAAGAGCCAAGCTGTGTGCTGGCGAGGCTACTTTGGCTCCATCCTTGCTTTCTCCCTCCTCCCAAACAGAGATCTCCATGGGGAGGGAGAAGAGTGCCTGCAAAGAGATCCTCAGAGAGGGGGGGAAACCCTCAGAGAGGGAGAAAAGCATTTGGACTTTGCTTTCATTTTTGTTCCTTTGAGGGAGCGGTGGGCAGAGCTGAATGGCTCAGTGAGCACGGGATGAATGCGGGCATTCACACAGGCTTCCAGCATCGCTTCAAACCCAGGGCTCTTCTGGAGCAGGCACCAAAGGCTCTTTGCAGAGGGCCCTGGGAAGACTCCTCCAGCCTTCAATACCTCTGCCGGCACAGGGAGAGGGACAGCTTTGTCCCTGGCTGTGGTGGGCAGGATGAGTCACCGGCAGAGAAGAAAGGAGCCTTTGGCCTCCTGCAACAAAGGTTTGCTGGGAGCCATGTGTCCGCTCCTGGCAGCCAGTCCCCCAAGGGATCCTGTGGTTCCTCATCACCTGTTGTGCCATGGCACGGTGTACCTGATGTCTCTGGGATCAGGCATCAGTCTGCAATCCCAGGATGGAGGTGTGTCCCTGCACAGGACTCCTAAAATTGAGCCAGTTTGGAAAACTGGAGGAATGGAGGGAACTCGAGTCTGTCTGGCAACAAAGTGCCCTTTCTTAGAACCTGCTTCCCAGAAGAGGGGAATGCCCTTGGAAGTCCATGGCAAAAGAGAGGAAGTAACAGGGGGAAGTTGTTTTTCCACAGAACAACATGGAAGAGAAACAGAAATGAGCCATCACCCGGCTTTAGTTTTATTTACACCTTCAGTGTGAACCATTTGTACAGAAGGTCTCTCCCTTCAATGCATTCCCACATCCCCAGGGCAGCAGGAGAGTTTCTGAATGTTTCCCCATCCCTTTCTCCCAAAACCAGGCAGACGAGGGCCAAAGAGGAATGGGAATGCATTGACCACAGCAACCCACAGCTCACTGCATGGAGAGGGGTGACAGGGACCAGGCAAGAGCCTCCCTCCACCTGCTCCAGAAGCACAGCTCGGGGGGAAACCTCCTACTGAGGATTGCTTTCTATGGGGCAGGTTTGCCCTGGGCTGCCTCTCTTCAGGTAGTCAGGTTGCTCCTACTCTCTTCCAGGCTGTTTGTTCAGCTGGAGCACAACTTGCACAATGTTTTCCAAAAGAAATGAAGCAGCAGGATTTTTTTTTGGACTGCCCGGTGGTAGCTGTGCGTAGGTGTAGTTTGGATGTCTCCACCTTCCCTGGCAGGAAGCAGTAACCTGGAAAGCATTTGGGAACCTGTCATTGCAAAATCTCCTGTCACCTTAGAGAGCCACTGCCTGGAAATGAGTTGCTCAAAGACTCTCTACTCAGGATAGCAAGGGATGCTTGAGAGGGGAGCCAAAAGCTTGGGAAGGAGGAGCAGGACAAGATCACATTTTGGTGGACTCCATGATGTCCCAGTCCTGGCTGGTGGAGAAACTTCTGGCAGAAGCCAGTGGGCTCTGAGACACCAGCTGGCTCCTCCTGAAGCTGCTGATGGAGCACCTCAGGGAGCCCAGACGCTTCCAGAGCCTCAGCTGGGGCTCACTGGCATCCACAGGGTGGTGGGGCAGACGCTCCTGGGGGCCAGAGAGGGACCGGCCCAGCGCCGCTGGCTTGCAGAGGGTGACAAAGCTGAGGAGGGTGGCCAGGACCAGAAAGATGCAGATGAGCCCAACGATGATGGGCAGCCAGTCTGCCACCTCAGGGGATGTGGCACTGGGTGGCACCAGCTCCAGAAGCCCAAGGTGAGGTGAGGTGGAAGAGGTCCCGTTGCCAGAGTCCTCTGTGCTCATCTTCCCTGCAAGGTGACACAGAGAAGTGGCACAGGTGATTACCACGTGGAAGCTGGACAGACAGCCATCCTCTGGTTAAACTGATGGATTCTTGTCATGCCTTGATGTCTAAGATTCTCCCAGCCATGTTTTCAGTGGCACAGGGGGACAGGAGGTGTCCATCTGCTTTACCAGGAGGCAAAGCACAGAGGTGGGGTTTACACTTGCTAAGTACCACCCTGAACTGAAGTGCAAAACCACCTGGCAAAGAAATCTACCACTATTTATGGCCTCTGGGAGGACACTCTTAGGGAGCACACACACATTGCACAAAGATTTTCTGGAAGAAATAAATATCCATGTACTACAGAAAGTTCAAAATCCTCCCTCCAGGCTGCTGAGGTTTGGTTCTCCTCTGTTCCCCAGAAATGTGAGTTTGTTCAATTGGCAGTTATTTGGGGTTTTTGTGATTATTCTCCCAAAGAAATTGAACAGTTGGTTGAGCCTGTGCCCTGATAAGTCCCCATCAAGCTATGGTATTGTACTAGCACTGTCTTTATTATTTTTCAAGGATGAAGAGTAACACACTCACCCTACTTGTGCCAAAAATCTTCATGCCAGGCATTTTGCTGACCTGCTTTCAGGCTCAGACATGCCACAGGTGATACAAACCAGCTTCCCAAAGAGTCAGCAGTGGTAGCTCTTACCTAACACCTGGTGGAGACTGTTCTCTACTTTCCCCAATGGGTCAAATCCTCCCAAGAGCAACACACTTTTTGCTCACATGAACGCCTCGCTAGCCCTAGACAGGCTGTGCCAGAGGCTGGCATCTCTCCAGATGGAGATGAGGAGATGAGGGCTGGGGAAATCCTGGTTTTGCCAATGCTCTGCAATGCCCTTGGTGCTCCAGCCTGTGTGCTGGAGGTAAAGCTTTGTTATGCTGACTTTCTTGTGGAGATGTGGGAGAGCTGTCTCACTGGTCTGTGGCTGGGCAATCTCCTAGTAAGCTTGGATTTGGATTGAGCCAATTTAAAACCAAGATTTTGGGAGGGGAAAGGCAGGGCTGCAGGGCCTGCCTGGGTCTCTGTCTCTGCTCTTGCAGCCACCATCCCAAAGTCACACAGGTGTGTGTAAGGCAGCAGCCAAACATTCACCACAAAGCGTTCCAAAAAGTGGAGAGAAGACATCAGTGGCATGGTTTTATTCACTAAGGGTGTATCAGCCTGCTCAGAGCTTGGGGATCTTTGGGGAGATGGTGCTGTTCCCATGGGTCAGAGCCAGGTCTGTGCCTGGAAAATGGGAAATGCAAAAAATGGGTCAGCGTTTGAGAGGGTGAATCCCTGTGTGTATTGCAGCCAGCCCTGGGGATGGAGCTCTGGTCACCTCCTCCACAGTGATGTTTTCACCTCTCTTCATCCCAAATGTATTTTTTTATCCTTAACTAGCTCCGTTCCTTCCCCTCAGCTTTGGGAGCAGAGCAGCAATCCCAAGGACCCCCTGCTCCAGCGCCAGGCTCCTCTGTGCTGCCCAGGCAGGAGAGCCAGCAGGCAGGGCTGCAGTGTGTCCCACACCACAGGCAGCCTCAGTCAAGGTTTCCACGGCTACCTTAAAGCTGCCATTTACCGACTGCATGTGGTGACCTTACATTGTTCCTTAAGAGCCAGCCGGGGGGGTGTGGGCAATTCCTTCAGGCTCTTTAATTCCTACCGGCTGTTTTTGCTCCCTTGCTCATGGCTACAGAGTTTGTCTTTTAAATTCACTTGACAGTGTTCCATAGAAACCCATCAGGAGGGGTCACACCGATGTTTTCCCAGGCTTTTTCAGCCATTCCCTGGTTCTCCTCTCACCCAGCTCGGCTGGCAGAGCTTTCATGGCATTGCCCCTTCCCGGCATCACTGTCCCACCCAGGGTCCATATTCTTCACCCTGGTGGGTTAAAAGAGATTTTCGTGTCCTGGAAGTCCTCCCCAGAGGTTCATCCCTGCCTGATCAGCTCCAAATCTGACACATCCCCATAAGCACTCAGGCTCCAGGACTGGCCACGAGGCAGATGAGGATCAGAGGGAAAAAAAGAGAAATTGCAAAAGGTAAAATGCCTCCGAGAAAGGTGGCAAGGTAGAAAAAAGGAATGATTCCCGTGCATGAGCAGCAGAGAGGGTTATTCTGCCCAGCACCAGGCACTGCTCCCTGGCCTGGCCCAGCTGCCTAGTTTGGCAGTTTTTCCATATGCTCTCCCTCCCTTTCCTCAAACTCCTGCAAAGAAAAGGCTGTTCTCAGGCACTGCCTGTGACACAGCTCCCATGAGAAGCAGCTCTCATTCCCCTCCCCGGCTTGCTTAGCAACACTTTTCCTGGAGCTTCCCAACTTTTCCCAGTGTACTAAATCTTTCCACGGGCTTGCAGGAGGAGGTGATGCTGGGCAGTTCCAAACCCACGGCTGCCTGACCCGCCTGGTTGGGTTAGCAGACTAGAGGGCTGTGAGTGATGCTGCTCCCCATCAGCCTCGCTGATAAACGGCAGAGCTGCCTCCACAGGACCTTCCCCCCTCTCCCATCAGCGGGAGAGACAGCGAAATTCGGCTGGAAAGGGAGGCCGGATGCCTGACCTCATGCCCACCCCAAACTTTGCATCCCCACCCATTTTCAGCCCTTTCCCCAGGCTGAGGGCAGCAGCTCGGGAGCCGGGGGTCTGTCTCAGCCCTGGGGGTGACCTAAAGGGCCGGCAGTGGCTTTGCCGCGGGGGTTTGGGCTCCCTACCTCTCACCGGCGGCCGAGCCCGGGCTCTGCCTGCCGCGCTCCCTCCGTCCCGCCTCTGGCCCCGCGCTCCGCCGGCCGCCAGCCCCCTCCGCCCTTTGCGGAGGGTGGGACAGAGGTGGCAGCCGGGTGGGGACAGCCTGAGCTAGCGAAGACAAGGGGCCCTGAGCCCCTTCCCGGCGCTGCAGTGCCCCAGAGCTGTGTCCTGCTGGAGCTGTGTCCCCGACGGGGGTCGAGCCCCCTGGGATGCGTTTCCTCAGGATTTGTCCCTGTAGGATGAGTGAATGGTACGGTAGTGGGCTGAGCCCCCCGTGGTGGGAGGGCTGGCACCTGCCCTCCGCATGCCTGCTCCCCCTTTTCCCAGAAAATCGACTTTTTCTCCATTCTTTTATCGCCCCTCCTCATCCTGTTCTGACGCCTTTCCCCCAGAGGACGCTGTGAGAGGCTGGCTGTGCCTGCAGCCCACTCTGTAGCAGAGGGATAAAATAGGCTGGAGCTCAGCTTGGCTGCACCAGGCTTTCCACCTGCAGCAGAAAGAGCTTTTCTCCCACTGCTTGCCCTGCAGTGCTATTGTTTTCCCGAGTTTGGGACAGTCTGTCAAAGTACCACCTTTCCTTTGGGACCTCAGAGGGTCAAACCAGCAGCAGCCAAGCTTTCCTCAGGCTGCAGGCTGGCAGGAGCATGCCTTGCTTAAGTGCAAACTACTGATTTTTAATAAAAAATCAAATGCCTGGGCTGGCCCGTATCACCTAGTTTATGTACTAGAGGCTTGGGGTGAGCTGGGAAGAGGATGGCCCAAGGGCTGTTTGCAAGGTGCAGTTGGCTCATCCTGAAATGCACTCTCCTGGGCACAGTGGGGCAAGGATGGGCACAAAAAGCTGAAAAGTTTTGCCTCCCATCCCTTTGTTTTTCCTGCTCTGGCTACATAATAGCTTTTCCCCGTGCCATGCCAAGGCAGCTGCTCTGCCTGGGCATCGCTTGCCTGCTGTTGTGGGGCCCATCCATCCCATCCCATGGGAGAGGAGACAGCCAAGCTCTGCCTCAGGGAGCCCAGCCGGTGAAGGAGCTGGTTTGAGAGGGAGAACTCCCCCCCGTGAAAGGAAGTTCTTGGTGGAACATGGAATAAGCCACAAGCAAGGTATAAACTAGTCTGAGACAGAGAAAAACAGCATATGTGGGCAAAAGGATGAGAAATCCAGATAGAGGTCTGTATTTTCCAAGTTTTCTGCTGGCTTGGTGGAAGAGAGCAAGAGCAGTTCAAGGTACCTCAAAACCACATTTCAGAGGAGCATCTCTGACTCCTGCAAGTGTTGTGTGGGGCTGGGGGTGAACGCCCTCGCTGTTCCCACTGCATGAGCGTCTCTTGCAGCAACCTTTCCTCTTCCCTGCATAAATCCGGGTGCAAACCTTCCCGAGAAAAAGAAACTGCTGGGTAGTATTGTGGGAAGAGACAGAAGATGCCTTGCAGAGGGAGGCAGGGGGAGAATAAAGGCTCAGGCATTCCCTGCATCCTCGCCCTGGTGATTTGTGAACGGCCACACTGCGGTCGAGCTGTGGGCGCTTTGTGGGGAATGGGTTTTGCCGAGAGAAGATGCAGGGACTGGGGGCCAGCTGGACTGGAAGACCTGCTAGTCACTGCCAGGTCCCGCTTCCCAGCTGCTGACCGCTGGCTGGGGTTTAGGGAAAGCACTGCAGTCTTGTTCAGTGACACCAGAGGGGACCCGTGCCTTGGTTTTCCCAGGGCGGATAGCAGACTCGGTCCGTGCCAGGACTGTGCAGTGCACCTGAGCCTAGGGCTGCTCCCACCCCTGCTCAGGGGCTCACAAGGACGCTCTAGGCTGGTTGCATTCATATTTCCTTTGGCCGTTTTTCCATGTGCTGCTGCTTGATGCCATGGGCTGCGTGCCCGCCAGGCACGGGAGCAGCTCCCCTTGCCCAGCTCAAATCATCCTGGCAAGGCTCCGTCCCTGGCAGCAGTGCCAGAAAACCAGAAGGAAATGTGTTCCCTGGGGAAACAAGCATTGGAATGCAGGGTAGGATTGATGGAAACACTTCCTCTGGCGCACAGGCCTGTGGGATTTGTGGTGTGATCCTGAAGCTCAGCTCCCACCTCAGTCCAGCAGCCAAGGGCTCCTGAGCCCCCTGTCCCTGCTATCCAATGATGAGGGCAGGGTAACTTACTTTGCTTTGTATTTGGTAAGCTCCCCAACTCAGGTGGAGGAGAAGGATGTCCAGCTTTGGCAGGGTAGAAGGACTCATCCTAGTCTGGAATTCTCTGCCTTTGACCTCTACTCCTCTGCTTTTCTCATGAAGGTGAAAGCCACCGATGCGGACGAAGGCATTAATGGGAGAGTGTGGTACAGGATTGTCAAGGGTAAGTCGAGGTGCCCCTTCGTGCATCAGGGAGTTTGTCCCAGGCTCTACCCTGCCTTGGGAGGTTGAGCTCGCCATCCATTTGCATTTTGGAGCACACAGAACCATTTTTCCCGGCCCTAAGCAAATTTCAGCTTTAGGGCTGATTGCTGGGAAATAATTTGTTATGGATGGACAGCTAGGTAGAACCCTAAAATCACAGAATGGTTTGGGTTGGAAGGGACCTTAAAATTCACCTCATTCCAACCCCCTGCCATGGGCAGTGACACCTTCCACTACCCCAGCATGCTCCATGAACTTGGACACTTCCAGGGATGGAGCAGCCACAGCTCCTCTGGGCAGCATGTGCCAGGGCCTCACTACCCTCACAGGGAAGAATTCCTTCCCAATATCCTGTCTATCCCTGCCCTCTTTCAGCTTGAAGCCATTCCCCCTTGTCCTGTCACTCCAGTACCTTGTCCCAGGTCTCTCTCCAGCCCTCTTGGAGCCCCTTTAGGCACTGGAAGGGGCTCTAAGGTCTCTCTAGAGCCTTCTCTCTTCTCCAGGCTGAACAGCTCTCCCAGCCTGGATTAAGAGCAGAGCTGCTCCAGCCCTCAGAGCATCTCTGTGGCCTCCTATGGACTCACTCCAATACATCCACGTTTTTCTTATTTGATGAGAATCTGTAGCTCCTCCTGGCCTGACCCAGGGCCAAACAGTAATGTAGCTGAATCTGATAGCCAGAGGAGATGGGGCTGAAGTTTTGCTCAATAATCTCCCTCCAAAAGAGCCCCCCAGGGAGGGCTCAGTGTGTCACTAGGATGGGTGTGGAGGCAGTGCGCAACATCCCTCTCATTTTTTCCCCTTTTCCAGGAAACGAGCACAACCACTTCCGCATCAACCCCAGCACGGGGCTGGTGATGCGAGGTGTGCGGCACCTGGACAGGGAGCAGAACTCCTCCCACGTGCTGGAGGTGGAGGCCTACAACACGGAGCAGGGCCCCATGAGGAGCTCCGTGCGGGTAAGGACCTTGCAGCCCACAAATGTTCACGATGCTTGTCCTTTCCAGCACTTGCAGTTGTACAGGAAATTAGAAAGATCTGGCATGAAGATGCTGATGGGAAGTCTCTGGGGGCTGCTCATGGGAAGAGAAGAGCTTGTTAGTGGGGAGGTTGTTTATTTTTCTTTTTTCCTGTGATGTTTTTGGTGCCGTTAGGCTGCTGAATGGTGCAGCAGTCACTCAGAGGGAGTCCTGCTCACTTGGTGAGATTCAGCTCTGCTGCTGGGAAGAAAAGCTGAGCCTCAGCCTGTTGAAAACTGTGTGTCTTGGCCAGGCACTATTTAAATAATCCAGGGCCCAGTGGTGACAGTCTTCAGCTGCGGTACAGCAGCTTCCTATGGTTCCCAAAAACCCAGCCCTCCAGTTGCATCTATTCTTAGATCCAGTGGTGGGGTGGGCTCTGCCTGAGTGTGAAGTGCCCCCAGCACCAGCAGCAAGCAGAAAACCAGGAGAAGGAAATGTGTTCCCTGGAGAAACAGCACTGAACTTGGAGCAAAAATTTCCCACCGAGTCACCAGCATTTCTGTGTTGCGAGGTCTCCAAGGGCTTGATCAGGGTTTAATCCCAGAGGATGGAGGAATTAATGTACCTAGTGTACCTCCTTCCCAGCAGGGAAAGACTGACTCACTCTGACCCACAGGGCTTGTTTAAATTTGTGATGTTAAACCCTTTGTGCTCACTCTCCATCACGTGGCGTTTGGAGAAGAGATTATCGCGGGATCATGGAGTGGGGGTGAGCTGGGAGAGACCTTAAATCTTCCCTAGTTCCAGCCCCCCTGCCATTGTCAGGGAAACCTCCACTAGCCCAGGTTGCTCTGAGCCCTGTCCAGCCTGGCTTTGAACCCTGAAATGTTTCTCCATGAGCACCATGAAGGGTTTGTTTCCCAAGCTCGCCCAGTTCACGTGTGGTTTCTCCGGGGCTTCCCAGGTGATCGTGTACGTGGAGGATGTCAACGACGAGGTGCCGGTGTTCACCCAGCGCCAGTACAACCGCCTGGGGCTGCGGGAGACAGCGGGAATTGGGACCTCGGTGGCAGTGGTCCGGGCCACCGACCGAGATACAGGTGGGAAGAGCGGGGTGGAAAACACCCAGTGTGGGGGAGGGCGGTGAGATCAGTCCTGCATGGATCCCAGCTTGGCTGGGCTGAAATCCCGTGGGCTGGGCTCTGCTGGGGGTAGGCATCAGTGGTGCCTGCCTCTTCGGGGTTCTTGGTCCAGCCAGCACCACGGTTCCTGCTCCCTCCCCAGGGAACGGGGGTCTGGTGAGCTACAAAATCGTGTCGGGCGCGGAAGGGAAGTTCGAGATCGACGAGAGCACGGGCCTCATCACGACCATAGAGTACCTGGACTACGAGACCAAAACCAGCTACCTGATGAATGTCTCTGCCACGGACCAAGCACCCCCCAACAACCAGGGCTTCTGCAGTGTCTACGTCAGCCTGCTGAACGAGCTGGACGAGGCTGTGCAGTTCTCCAACAGCAGCTATGAGGCTGTGATCATGGAGAACATCCCCCTGGGCTCCGAGGTGCTCCGTGTCCAGGCTCGCTCCATCGACAATCTCAACCAGATCACCTACAAGTTCGACCCCAACACCAACCCGCAAGTGCTCTCCCTCTTCAAAATCAATGGGATCACGGTAAGCAGCCACAGCATGGTCCCTCCTGGCTTGCTTGGGCACTGTGAGCTTTGGTTTTGGTGGCCAGCACAGCGGTTGCTCATGCTTGGCAGGGAGTGATCACGGTGAAAGGCCAGGTGGACCGAGAGAAGGGGGATTTCTACACCTTGACAGTGGTGGCTGATGACGGAGGACCGAAGATTGACTCCACAGTGGTGAGTAGCTTCTCCCAGTAGCTTTCCCCACCATCCGCTGTCAACTTGAGACCACCTCCCTCTCCCAGGACAGCTTGTCCTAGCTGAGCTTTCTGCTTCAGCTTCCAGGGTCCAGAAACCTTGTTTTGGGGAAAAACCTGCTAAAACAGTTTTGGAGGAGGTAAATTTAGGGGCCTTGAAATACTCCACAGTGGTTTGTGTTTCAGAGGGTTATTTTTAGCAGTTTCACAGGCAGCTGTGCAGGGCTTGATTTGCATTTCTCTGCTGGAAGCAGGGCCAGCCCATGGGTGCCGATGGCTCTGCTCTCCTCACAGCGCCGTGCTCTTGTCTGAACCTCTCCCGGGAGGAGGGGCAGATATGCCAACCTTAGCTAGGAAAAAACAAAGGGATGCCCCAACACTGGAGCCTCCAAATCGCTGCAGAGGGGTACCCATGACCCCTGGCACTGCTGTGGTAGGATGCAGGGTTAACCCACACTTCCTCATTGCTCACTAACTCCTCATTGTTTGTGTTCTCTGTTTCTCCCTCTGCTTTCCTCCAACAGAAGGTAAGCGTATCCGTCGTGCTGGATCAGAATCCCTCCCAAGGTCCACACTGAGCTGCAGGGAGGAACTGGGGTGGAGGTCTCCAACGCTGTCCCACCAGAACCAGCCTCCCCGCCACCCCCAGGATGTGAGGCAGCCCCATGAGCCACCTGCTGCTGGCGAGCAGAATCCTGGCTCCCTGATCCGGCACTTGGGACAGCAGCTGCCAGCTCTGCCCCAGTGGCTGAATGAGCTCTCCCTGCTCCTGGCTCTCTGTTTTGAATTCAGTAGCAACAATAACTGAATCACCCCAGGGCAGCTCACTCCCCAGCTTCCTCCCGGGATGTTGTCGCATTCAGCCTGGCCGCACCTGGGAGCTTGGGGCACCCATAAATAAATCCCCGGGAACAGAAAGGCTCTTCCTCTCTCATTTCTGTGTTGCCCTGCAGCACTTTGCTTCCAAACTCAATGAGAGCATTTCCTCTGCCTAATTGTGGCCAAGGTAGCCAGGTCCCCTTCAAGCATCTCATGCTTATGTGCCTTCTTCCAGGAGGGAGCTCAGGTCTCCTCCACACCCAGCTTGCTCTGGTTGAGTCAAACACACTCAGCTCTGCCTTCCTTGTGCCCGTTGAGCTTTAGAGCAAATCCTGCCTGACCCTGCTGCTGTGAGCATGGATGAAATCACTGCTAGTGAAAAGTTCAGCAGGAAAGGGTCACCCTGCAGCAGCACGAGCTGCTCCGTGCCCAGGTATTCGGAGGATAAAAGCCAGAGGATGTTCCACAAAAAAATACACTGCTTGAGAGATGCAGCAGCCTTGTGCTGTTTTTGCAGCCTCCAAGCATCCCTTTCCCCCACCCCTCCTCCTCTTCCTCCTCTGCAGGCAGGGATGTAGCTTCAGCTCCTGGGCTCAGCTGCATCATTCCCATGGGGGATGGATGACACGCTGTTGGCACCTCAGAGGGGTGTGGTGTGTTGGTGGTGTGCTGGGGTGTCAGGGTGGCTGTCAAAGCCGGCTGGGCAGGGGTCTGGCTCCTGTCCATGCCCTGAATCCTGTGCCCCCCTCACAGGTGACAATCACAGTTCTGGACGAGAACGACAACAGCCCCCAGTTCGACATCACCTCTGACTCGTCTGTCAGCGTGGCTGAGGACAGTGCCGTGGGCAAGAGGGTGGCCCTGGTGCTGGCCCGAGATCCAGATGCAGGCAGGAATGGCCAGGTAGGGAGTGAGACATTTGGACGATGCTCTCAGGCATGTGATGTGATTCCAGGGATTTTCCTGTGCAGGGCCAGGAGTTGGACTCAATGATCCGTGTAGGTCCCTTCCAACTTCTGTGAGTCTGTGTGTGGTGTTTCACTGACACAGAAATCCTCCTGCCAGCATCCTCCCAACCCCTTCCCTCTGCATCCCTGTGAGAGCAAACTCTGGTCATTAATGCCAGTGGTTTTGGGGGGGTTGTGCAGTGAGAACGAAGAGTCCTCAGTCGAGGCAGTAGGAGAGGTAAAGTATCGTTCTTGGGGCAAAGAGCTCTGTGGGACAAGTGTCAAAGGAGCCCTTCAATCTGAAAACCAGCTGTGGCCTGTGCCGCCATGGGGGCCAGCAGCAAAGTCTTTGGCAGGCTGAGCAGGAAGCTTTCTGACATTTGTTATTTTCATTACCCTGCATACGAGCATTAATTAGGTCCCATCACCCTTAATAAGGAAAATTGCTGGCAGCATGGAAGCTGCCAGGGGGGTTGGCCCTGTTTGCTTTGGGGTGGCTGCAATAAGCCTGCACACCTGTGGATCCCACTGCGTGGGACCTTTTCAAAAGCTGAGGCATGTTGGGGGGATGCTGGATTTATTTTTGTAGGGTCTCCTTTCTCTTCTTCCTCCTCAGCATCACTCTGCCTGCCCTGGTTTTCTTTCCCTGTGATGTTTTCAGGTGACTTTCTCGCTGACGTCAGGGAACATCGGCCGGGCTTTTGAGATCCGTACCACCAACAACACCTACGGCGAGGTGTTTGTGGCGCAGCCGCTGGACCGGGAGCTGCTGGATCACTACACCTTACGGGTCAGCAGCAAACCACCCCCCTCACCCCTTGGGCTTCTGGCTTGAGCACCGAGGCTGTTTGCTTGGAGCTGTGAGCTTCAAAATAGACCTTTTTTCCTTGGAAATCCACCCCCAACCGCAGATCCAAGCATCAGATGGCGGCATTCCCCCCCGGAGGAAGGAGCACATTCTACGGGTGAACATCCTTGATGTCAATGACAACCCCCCTGTCATTGACAGTCCCTTCGGCTACAACGTGAGCGTGAGCGAGGTGAGCACCCAGCTCCTCTCCTTCCATCCTCCCGGGGTCAGGTCTGACCACAAGGCAGGTGGGGACAGCAGAGTGGGCCTTGCAAACATCACCTTGAATCATTTAAGCGTTAGTGGCCCAGTGCAAACCTCATCTTTGGTCATTTGATGGTTGCCATCCCCTTGCAAACCTCACCTTGGGTCATTTAAGGATCGGTGACCCCTTGCAATGCTCACCTTGGGTGATGTAAGGCTTGGTGACCCCTTGAAAGCCCTCACTGGTGATGTACTCGTTGTTTTGGGCTAGGAAAAAACCCTACAAGCAACTTAAGCCCATGAGGCTGCAGAGACCAGCCAGAAGGAGAAGTGGCTACACACCCATGGAAATGCCACCAAAGTGACACAAGAGACAGTGCAGTGCAGAATAAGAATGGCTTTCAGGAAGCAGCTTAGCAAGGGCTAGATAATTAAGCAATAAAACACAATCAGGCATGAGAAAAGACAACTTATTTCCTGGCAGTTTAATTCCTCGACTGAGGCAGGGGGGATTCTCAATTTGGTGATGAAAAATGAAATATGAGTAATAGCCTGTGCCACTTAGCTGTGAGGAACTGCTGCTCATGATTTATAGCCTAGCATTAAGGATATTGCCCTGTTAAGGTTTTCTTATCTATTTAATACATGTTCAGAGCAGGTTGAAGAACAGAATTTCTGTTTTGATTTTCTCCATAATGGGACTATCCAAAAATAATTAGCTGAGCTCTGGGTCTATTACACAGCCTTCACCTTTGCACACGCTGTGGGTTTTATGCTCTTCCAGGCTGTGCCAGACTAGATAAGACCTAACGTGCAGCTTTCTGCTGAGCTGCCGGGTGTTGGGGCAGCGAGTTTGGAACCTCAAGCACATCAGTGCCCCCTCTATTTTAGAATTGCATTATTAATTAGGTATTTTATGTGTGATGAGGCTCGTGGGATTTACCTCGTATATCTCCGCAGAATGTCGGCGGTGGCACGGCGGTGGCCCAGGTACGCGCCACCGACCGGGACATCGGCCTCAACAGTGTCCTCTCCTACTACATCACCCGTGGGAACGAGGACCTGACCTTCCGCATGGACCGTGTCACCGGCGAGATCGCCACCCGGCCCTCGCCCCCGGACCGCGAGCGCCAGAGCTTCTACAGCCTCGTGGTCACCGTGGAGGACGAGGGCAACCCCTCCCTGTCGGTGAGCCACCAAAATGGGCCTTTTGGGGGCAGGATGGGGCTGGGCAGCACTGTGGGAGTGAATGTGGGATGAGAAAGGGGAGAAAAGGCACAGGGTGTGATGTTTTGGGGCTCAGGGTCCAAACCTGCTGCGCACAGATTTGGTTCAGTCTCCTTCGATGCCTGGTCCTGTAGGACCCTCCCTCGCAGTTGTTCAGCAGGCCTCATCCCCCACCTCCAAATGCAAAAAATATGAGCATCCCTATCGAGAAGTGTGCTGGCTGCTGCTGCCCCGCCCACAGGCTCTCCATGTGCTGGGTCTGGAAGGGCTCCAGATGCTGCCCACCCATCTCAGCATTGGGAGTGGCTGGAGCAGCAGCTCAAACACAGTTCCAGTCACCATTGACGTGCATGTCTGCTGTGGTCCTTGTAAATGAGAAGAGCTCTGGTGATTTTGACAAGGGCCTGGAGTGCCAGGACAAGGGGGAACAGCTTCAAACTGAGAGGGGGTTGATATGAGACCCCACCCATCATCCCATGGTCTGGGGAAGTGACTGTGTTCCTTGGGTTGTTGTTTGTGCCTCTGAGGATGACTCAAAAAGTCAAAAGAGCAAATACCATGTGGGGCATTTTCCATCTCTGAGTCCCTTCTAACCCCACATCTCTGTAGAGAGGTGAGTGAGCACCCACATGCACAAATGGTGAGATGAGCTGACACTTTGTGTGACACTGCCATCCTTCCTGTCCCACACCTCCACGTGCTATCTCTCACCATCTCTGCTCTTCCTACAGAGCTCTGTCTGCTCTACATTTTGATGAAATAGGTCACAGCCAGCAGTGCAAACTCTGGCTGTGATTCTCACTTCAGGCTTTGCACTCTCAACTCCTCCCTCCCAGCTGGTTCACACTCCAGCTTCTTCAGCACGTCGTCTTTTCCGTTTGCTGTATTGTCACTGAGGCTTAAACCTAGCTAAGTGTCTTCCCCCAGAATGAGAGAAGGCCATGCTGTGGCTGCAGCACGTGATGCCCCCAGCTCCTCCTTGTCCCCATCACTGTGGGAGCATTGCTGATCTGGTGTGCTGAGGAATGCCATGTGCTGAGCTGGCAAATCCCGTTGCCGTGGCAATGGCCGCTTCCCTTCCCGGTGCCAGCGGGGACAAGTGGCACAGCTTATCTCTTCACACTGCCCAGGCGGTGTCCCAGCAGCCCTGCCTGTCCCCACAGGCTCTGCTGTGTGCCCACCATGTCACGAGCACACGCTATGCCAGCAGCAACGATCCAAATCCCAGCGACACAAAGTGCCCAGTGACCCAATTCCTGAGTGGAGAGAAGAGTTTTGGCCCTTTCCAGAGCTCGAGGACACTCAGGTCTTGTGAAAGGATGTTGGGCGTGCTGCTGGGTGCCTGCTGGCTTCATGCCTGGCTGGGGAAATGATGTCTGTCAAGGCCCTGCTGCCTGCCAGAAACTGGGCTTTCACAAGGAGCTCCAGGCTGATGCAACAATGCACAAAAGGGCATGATTGTTCGTAATTTGTACATCCATCTCTGGGTTTCAAGGTTTGGCCTTCTCTGTGTGGGAGAGGCAGAGGAGACAGAGCTGAGAGAGGACTGGGAAGTCCTCACTTGGAAGTGGTGATCTGGGATACCCAGGACAGCAAGGGATCAGGGAAGACTGGCCAAGAGAAATCTCTTGGGAGCTGGAAATGTGGGAACAAAAAGAATAAAATGCTGCTGATAAAAGAAAAATATTTTCATTTAAAAAAAAGCATTGCAGGAGAAAAAAACCTTCACAAGCTGGTGTGCTGCAACTGGAAGGTGTGTGGGAATTGCAGGAGTCCCCTGGACGCTGTCTGACCCTGGGGCAAGCCAGCAGCTGCACCTCCCCAAGGGCTGGCCCTGCTCCAGCGTGGTCAGGATGCTTCCTGCAGGAAGGTCTCTGCCCAAGGAAGTTGCAGCCCCCCTGTGCACTGGGACAGGGGTCCTGCTGCACCCACAGCCCCAGGCACTGGTGGCTCCAGCAAGGCAGGGTGGATCCTCACTGCCCAGATGTTGGTCTTGCAGCTGGGTCACCTTCACCATGAGCATCTGTGTCATCTTCTCCATGGTGTTGGGGGCCGAGGTGGGGGGCCAGCACCCCTCTGCCAGAACTTCTGCTCCAGAATGCATGGAAGCCTGGGAAGCCATTTCTTCTCTCTCCGAGAAGTCTTTAGTTTTCCTTCTGGAGGGAAAACTGATGCCACTCAGTGCCCCAGCATGCCACACCAGAGCCTCTGGCAGAGAGCTTAGCTCCGACTGCAGCACCAGGTATCCTGAACAATGGGGTTCCTGCCACACAAAGCAAAACCTGTTTCCAACAAAGCTTTGTTCTGTCACCAAGTAGTGCAGGCGTTAGGGAGCGCAGCGACTTGGAGAGGGTTTCAAAGCCGTTAAGACCTGCAGGCAGGCAAAACCCCAGCCTGCCTTTCCAGCTGGAGCTGCTGAGACAGGGAGAAGGAAGTGCTGGAGGCACCAGGTGCTGGATTCCCCTGCAAAGCTGGGAAGGGGCTGAGCTGTGGGTGGCAATAAAGCACGAGTGCTGTGCTCAGGAAGTTCCATCCATGGTACATGGAGGTGTGGGTGCTGGCTTCTCCTTCATCCCTGAACCACCTTGAGGGTGCTGGCTTCTCCTTCATCCCTGAACCCACCTCGAGGGTGCTCCTGCTGAAGCCAATGCTGGATTAATCAAATCCTGCAGCTCCCCAGACCATTCCAGAGGCAAGCACTGTTTCTTCCAGCCATGTAGTGTGGCAATTTGTGTGCTGCCAGGGATGCTCTGCCTGGTCACACTGCCTGGTGCAGCTGTTGCTCAGGTCTGACTCTGTTTTGCTATGACTAATGCTCATGTTTGTCTCGTGGCCATTTTTTTTACCCACCTTACACTGAAAAGAGAAACAAGAGAAAACAAAACGAAACAAAACAGAACACTCTGAATAGCAGCGTCTGCCACAAAGGTTTGATGTTATCACCAGGGCTGAGTCACGCTGGAGCTGTAGTTTCTTTTGGATAAGCAATGCCAGATGCTGTTGTTCAGATGCTGCACAAGCACCCACGTCCCCCAGGATATCACTGAGTTCTCTCACAGTGGCCCCAGCACTGGCTGCTCTGGCCCTGCTGGCCCCAGGAGGGCAAGGGGAAGCCATCCATAGCATTTCCCTCTGTGCCCCCCATGCCTGTACCTCTCCACAGGGGCTCTTGGCCACCTCATGGGAACATCCTAAAATACCCTCCAGATGAACTTCCTAACTGACAGGCATTAGAAAAAAAAAAAGGAAAAAACCCATGTGAAAACCATAAACATCCTTTTTTTCCTTTTAATCAGCACTGATAATGAAATAAACAGAAAGATAAATTGCCCTGATCCCAAGCCAAGGATAAAACTGCAGCAGAAATAAGGCTCCTCCCAACATGTGTTCTGCTGAAAGGCAGCAGCATCACAAGTCCATGGCCATTTCAAAAGGCTGGTAAGGAAAGAGGGCTCTGGTGGCAGCAGGGAGCCTCTCCCCTTCCTGTTTTGCAAAGAAAAAGGTAGTACAAGGTTGGCTGGTGATCCTGTTTTGTTCAATGCTGAATAAGATATTTTATCATCCGCTCCCAGAGAGGATGTTCAGTCAAGGATCCAGAAACGTGTTGATGTTGCAGAGCTTAGACCCTGGCAATAAGTTAATCCTCAGGGAAGTCTGCAGGTGCAGGACATCCTTCCATCCCCACATCCTCAATTTCCAGCTAGTCTGCAAAATGTGAGCAGTACAGAGCCATGCACTTCTCCATGGAAACAGGTAGTTAAAAATCGAAATCTGAGCAAGAGAGGTTCACTTCCAGTCCCAGAGCAGTGGCAGGACGGGAGGCAAGGGCAGGGATCCTGCACACAGCTCCGTTTCTTAAGGCATTGCTGCCCCTGGCCCTGCCACTCTCCCAGGGCTATTGTCTTGGTGAGCATGGCTTGCTCTGCAGGATATGGGTTCCTCTGGGGTCTTCAGGCTTTCAAGGAATTTGGTGAGTCGGGAACAGGATCTGGAAAAGGGAAGACCAGGGATATTAGTCCAGCTTACAGCTGAAGGGATATTATTCCAGGAAGTGGCCAAGCTCTGCTTCTGCGTGGAAAGCAGAGGGTTTAGATCCTTCCCATCTTTCAAGCCCCGGGACTTGATGTCCCACACAGCACCAAGTTTGCCGCTGATATTTAACCCCTCGCTTTCCCCTTTCCTTCCCACCTGTCCCGCCATCTCCAGAGGGGCTCAGCATTGCCAGTCACTCACCCAGAGTGGGGAAGAAGCAGTCCCCGGGCCCGGGGGGGGACAGGGGGGTGTTGGGCTCCGAGAGCAGATGCCGGCCGGACTCTGAGGGCAGCCTGCTGGCCACGTAGGACAGCTGGGGCCGGGGCCGGGGCTCCGCGCTGGCCGACGGCACCGCCTCGAACACGGGGTTTTCAATGCCCTGGGCGCTGCTGTGGGACAGGAGAGGCGTTTGCATCTTTATTTCAGGAGAGTTTTTTATCCCCAGGGGTTTGGCTGAGCATTGGGAACAGGCAGGAAGGGCAGGGAGCAGGCTCAGGCCGTGGCACCTCAGCTGAGAGGAAATGGGGAGCCCAGCGGAGGGGGAAAAGTTCAGCCAAAGTGGCTTCAGGCTCTTCCTGGGGTGCAGGGAGATGCAGGCCCTCAAAAAATAGAAGGAGGCACTTTCCACGTGGAGAGAGGGAAGAGAAACAGCCATTTCCCAGAAAAGGAAAGGACTCAGGGCATGGGTGACATCAGCACCCCTTTCACTCTGCCAGCCTGAGGATATGTGCTGGCTTCAAGGGGAAGGAGGAAAGGACAAGACCTGTGCAGGGGCTGGGATGCAGGCTGCAAGGGCACGTGAGGAGCTGGGGTTTCTCATGGGTTTCCTTACCTATCCATCCTGACAAGCTCGTGGGCACCTGCCAAAGACAAAATGTTTGGGGTGAGTGCTGGTAGCACAAGGCCCAGCATCTGGCCCAGACCCACTGCCAGGGCTGTGTTCTGGTGTCTACCACAATTTCAGCCCACCTCCAATTCCTCTTCCTTTGCATTCCTCCCTCCCTCACCTGCTTCTTTAGCCCTCTGCTTTGCTCCCAAACCTCCTTCTCTGCATCCCTGCCCTCTCCCACCTTGTTCACTCCCCAGCCCAGCTTCCTCCCAGATTGAAACCACAGGCTCCAAAGAAGGGGAAGAGACACTTCTCAGGCATGGGGTGAAGTGAGGTGCAGCTGCACTCTGGCCCCACTCACGGCCAGATGCACCCACCACCCATCTGTAGCACCGTCCTGGGGCTCTGCAAACACCACCTGGCACTTGCTGCCCCTGTCTGGCTGGGCAGCACCGTGCTAGGCATTCCCTCACCCCCAGATCCCACAGCCCATGTTACTGGGCTCTGCTGGATGCCTGCCTGGCCATCACTCTCAGCTGAGATGCTCCAGTTTTGGCCCAAACTGTGCCAAAGAAAGGTGCTGGGTGGAAATAACCTGGTCCATGATACCTGAGAGGCAAACCCCCCTGGATTTGGACTGCCCTCTGGGGTGAAATAGCATCCAGGTGATGCTTTGCAGATGGAGGTGGGAGCTGCGGCCCAGCCACTGCTAAAGGGGTGCCTGAAGAGGGTGGCTGTCAAAGGCACAGTTGCCATTCTCATGGCTGGCACTGTGCCCTCTTGCTGTTGCACAAACCACTTCTCCAAAGGTCTCCTCGGAGCCGCAGAGCCGCCCACCGAGCTGGGAGAGGAAAACCACAGGGCCCCGCTTGCCCAAGGGCTGATGAAATGGCTCTGCCAGTTAAGGTGGTGCCCCTTTCCACTTCATTACCGAAATCTCTGGGAGCCAAACACGGGCAGGAGCTGGCAGCCAGCTATGCCTCAGCACAGCCTGGGGTTCCAGGGCTGGGGCAGCAGAGGGGAGACGTGACTTGCTGCAGTCCTATGGCCACAGACATGTCAGGGGTCTTTTTAAAGAGGAGGGTGAAAAAAAATGCAAATAATGCTTTTCAGTCACTTAGAAGGAAAAGCTTCTATTTCAG
This sequence comes from Peucedramus taeniatus, assembly GCA_013400575.1. NCBI lineage: Eukaryota > Metazoa > Chordata > Aves > Passeriformes > Fringillidae > Peucedramus > Peucedramus taeniatus. The sequence goes on from WBNO01007671.1 coordinate 276,453, forward strand.
GTGTGCAGTGGAGGGAAGGATGAGTAAATGAGATAGCTCTCACAGTGGATGTGGAGGAAAGGGCTCAGCAGGGAGCATCCTCACAGTCTCAGTGCCTCCAGCATGCTGCTGGTGTCCCCTCCTCTCCCACACTCCTCACCAGCAGCCTGCAGGCGTGCCTGGTCCTTCCCAGACAGCTCCGGGAGGCACCTGGCAGGGACCTGTCTTTGGGCCCCCTTACACCACGCCCGTAGGTCTTGGGGCAGCCGAAGCAGCTGATCCCAGTGGGGCACATCCCACCCAGCCTTGCCAGGCTGGTGCAGCCCAGAAGATGAGATGGGGGTCCTGGTACATACGTCTGCTGCTGGCAGCTTGTCTCTGCTTGTAAATGAGGAGCAGGATGAGGGGCAGGCAGAGGATGCCCACGATGCAGGCGCCCGTGGCCAGCGCGGCGGCCGTGATATCTGCAACAAAAGAGCAGAGATGAACCCTCCCATTCACCTTCCCTTTCCTTGGCTTCCCCAAGCCAAAATTACAGGATGGTTCAGGATGGAAGAGACCTTAAAGATCATCAAGTCCAGCACAGGGCAACCCCGTGTTGCCTCAGAGCTGATGCAGTGTGGCTCCCACACACAGAGGATTCACACCAGGATGCGTTGCCCACTGTGGAGATAAGCTCTGAGGCATCCTGTTAGAACCCCAGCCAAAGTCCTTCATTGCTGCAGGGCATCCCAAGGTTTTTGGTCTTCTAGATATGAGAAGAGAAGCCCTGATAAAGGCTCCCATCAACTTTGGAGCGGTCACTCTGACTCGCTGCCAGTCTCAAAGTGCTTGGGCATCGAAGGGCTTGTTACCCACAGCCTCTGCTAATTAATGTGCCCCTGGAGAATGTCACCCACAGAGGCTCCCAGAAAGACTGGTAGCCTGCAGGCACATCTGTGGCCATCAAGGTCCTTGAGGGATGGCTCATGGTGAGGCTGAGGGCTGCTTAAATCAAGGGCAGGTTCAACTCCTCTCCTGTGCATCCGTCTGAGGAAGCAGCTTCTGTCCCTGTGTGTCTGTGTTTTAGGAGGAGACATTTTTCTCTTTTTTCTTGACAGGGCAGGGTGTCCCAGCACTTGAGACTGAAGATTAGGAACAAGAAAGCACAGCTCATGGGGACCAGGAGCTACTTCCCTTGTCTGGGCATGCTGCAAAATAATTTTAGCCAAATCTGCCCATTCAGGAGCCAGCAAAGAGGGACAGACAGAGTGACCCAGTGAGAAACCAGCTGCACAGTGAAGTGTGGGCATCTCCATGTCTAGACAGCTCTGGGGGAGCCCCACTTTGTCTGAGCACTCAAGCAAGATTTGGGTTTTCCCTGCTCAAGGCAGAGGTGGCTCAGGCTCAAGGTGTAGCAGGAGGTTCCTGCAACTCTTTACCTTTCTGTCCTTTCCTGTTTGCTCGTGGCAGTGGCCACTCAATCCCTGTTGTGGGAGGGGACTCAGGTGCTTTAGAACAGCAGGGTGAATGATCTCCATGGGTTTCAGGACAGTCATGTCCAGGTGATGGGCTGAAGAAGGCTCTCCTTAGCCTGGGGATGTGCCTGTCATGCACACCCTGTTGGAACAGCGTTGGAAACCACCCTCCCAACACGCGGCTGTGAGGTTTCATGTGGGCTCTGGTGTGCTGGCAGGGATCCCTAGGGAATGCACGGGCCAGGATGGCGAGCAGCGCGTTGGAAAGAGGGGTTTTGCCCTTTACCTTTGCCGGTGGCAGTGTGAAATGTGCAGTTTTGAAGCCCTCCTTTGCCTGCAGAAGAGAACAGAAAATCTCAGGATTCACTCAGGTCCTGCAGAACTCCCGACCAGCTGGCTGCCTTTGCCTTTTCTCCCTCGTATTGAGAACATCATCCCAGAGCAGCCCAAAGCAGGAGTTTAATCCTGGCAAGTGTTCACTGAGATCCCTGCTGCAAGACCCCCTTTGTCCATGGCAGCAGGGCCCATCCCTGACCGTGCAGCCAATTGTTTTGTTTTGCTTTGTTTGTTTTTTGGGGGTTTTTTTTAGTTTAAAAGAAAAGCTCTCTAATGCTGCAAATCAAGGCCAGGAGATGCCTTCCCCTCCCTCATGCCTCTCTTACTGGGCTGCCATCCCAAGGTTGTCTGTCAGCCCTCACCCAGGCTTGCACCACCAGCTAGCTCCTTTTAGGCTGAGGCTTGTTTTCCTCTCTGCCAGAAGGAGGTTGAAGATCAGTGAAACTATGTACCATGGATTTTATTGCATCCAGCCCCTCGAGTTATTAAGATTTTTTTTTTCTTTTTTTTAAAGTTTCATTGCTCTATAGCTCTAATTCAAACCTTCAACATCTGCTGCTCTTTGACTTCTGGAACACACCCTGCACTTCCAGCATCAGCACACGCTGCCTCCCCAGCCCCAGTGCTGCATCCCCCACCACCCCTTTCCTGGCACTGTGCCCTGCCGTGGCTGCAGGGCAGCCTCACCTCGCTGGATCTGCAGCTCCACGAAGCCATGAGCCACCTGCACGGTGTGGGGCTTGCTGTGACCCTCCCGCCTGACCTCCACGGCGTAGCAGCAGTAATTCCCGCTGTCCTGCAGCGTCAGGTTCATCACCACGATGTGGAAGGCCCCGTGGTGGTCAAGGACAAACTCCACACCGTGGTGGCCGCTTTGCTGGCCATGGGGGGATTTTTGGGAGGCGTTGCCCGGCAGCTCGTGGTGCCTGCTGAGGTCGTGGTGCAGCTCCTTGTCGGTGACGTTGCGGACGTGCCTCTTGTCGGAGCAGCTCTGGTCGCCCGTGCCGCTGAAGTACCAGGTTTTGTAGAGCAGGTCGTGGCGCTCGGCCAGGGGGCCGCTGAGCCGGCAGGTCAGGGTGACGTTCTGGCCCTCGGGGCACACGCACAGCGAGTAGGGGGTGGTGATCAGGAAAGCTGCTGCCCCTCCTGCCAGGGGGAAGGTACCAAGTCAGAGCCTGGGTTTGGCCTGAATTTGTAGCAAAGCTGCCAAACACAAAAGCAAAGCACCAAAGAGGTGCTGCAAACCCACCACCGATGTTGGCAAAGGGTGGGGAGGCCCTGGCACGGGTTGCCCAGAAGAGCTGTGGCTGTCCCATCCCTGGAAGTGTCCAAGGCCAGGTTGGATGGTGCTCTGAACAACCCGGGCTAGTGGAAGGTGTTGAAATTACATGATCTTTAACTCCCTTCCAACCCAGATCATCCCAGGATTTTGTAGCGGGGCTGGGAGCACAACTTCACCCTAGAAATCAACTTTGCAGGAGAGACATGCTTTAAATACAGCTAAGCACCAGCAGCAGGGAGGCAAAAGCTTCTCTGGGGCCAGCAGAGGCGTGGGGTAGGGAGGCAAAGGAGGACGAGAGGAGAAGCAAGGCGGCGGGGTTATGGCGTGTGAAGGAGGAAACACAAGCACAGCTGGGCCAGCTACAAAAAACATAAAAGGAGCAAAAACAAACAGAAAAGTTCTATGAGGAGCAGTGGCCCCCCCTTCTCCCCCAGATGAGGCGGGGAGCAGGTGCCACCCTCCTTGTTTTTCAGCCCCCAGGGAGGAAAAGGGGGAACTGGCTGATGCTGACAGCGAGGAGCTGCTGGAAAATGAAAACAATTTTCAGAAAGAAATTCTGGAATGTGGGCAGGAGGCGTGGCAGAAGCGGGAGCAAGGGGCACACTGTGGCATTGCTGGTGTTTCCCCAGCACACAGGTGGGGGGGTACCGCTGGGTGAGGGGAGCTGTGCATGAGGGGAGGGAAAAGTGCAGAAACAGGAGGGGTTTTGGTGCTCTGGCCTGCCACTCGTTCATGTTTGCAGAAGGGCTAACATCACTTCAAAAGCAGGAGAAAAAGCAGATCCTAGGTTTATTTACTTTAAATTACTGTGGAATAGAGGTTTCTGGGGCTGGTTTGCAGCAGAGATGATGTTATAACGACGAGATGGCTGTTTTTATTTTGGTAACATCCTGTTGTGCCATTAGCTCCACCACATTTCTCTTTGAGGTTTCTCGCTTGCTGTATCGAGAGGGAGTCAATCACAGGCAGGGCATGATGTGCCTGCCCGCAAGCATCCAGCCAGGCCAGAGGCTCCCCACTGCTGGGCCACCCAGAGAGCATCCTCCTCCTGAGAACACAGTCACTGTGTCAGCTGCCTGGCCCGGGGCTTTGCTGGAGAGAGTGAAACCAAAAACGTGCCTCCCACCCCTGGTGGTTATCTCTGACTCTTAGGTGATGGTGCAACAGAGACCCCTGAGTCACTGCCTGAGGGTGCTCTGCAGGGAGAGGGAAGCTTTGGGAAGAAGATCGGCCCCATTGCACTCCCTGCTCTGGAGCCCACAGTGCCAAGGAGTCCCCAGAGGCAGGGCTGGTGTGACCTTTGCCTGACCACTCCAGCTAATTGCTTCCTGATCCCCACAGCACGTGCAGCAGCACGTCCTGGAGCTGCTCTGGGGTAGAGGTTTGTGTGGCCTGAGCTCAGCGCTGCGTCTTTCAGTCTCGTTTTCAAGCCCTGACTTCTCCTTATCCTGGGGTCCTGCTGGGGCCAGGATGCACGGCCAGGCTGGAGGGGTTCTGGCAGGCAGCAGAGTGGGTCCCCCACCTCCTTGCCAAAGCACTGAGCACAAAAGGCAACTCAGATGTGTTTCTGATACCTGCTGCAAGGGGAAGTGCCCCATTCACATCAGAGGTCTCCTGGGAGCCAGAGGAAGGGAAGCCAGGGCTCTATTGGAGGAAGCCACACTTCCAACACCTTCCAAAAGTATCTGCAGGAGCCCTTTGTTTTCCACATACCCCCCTCAGATGAAGCAGGGCTCATCCCCACACGGTTTGCGAAGCTCTGCCTTGCTAAACCATCCAGCCTCCACCTCTGGAGCTTGATGGGAACCGTCTGGATGGAAAGTCAGCACAGTCCACGCTTCCGGGGAGGGGCAGAGGTTACCATGTGTGCAACCTCGGCATTACAGCTTCCCTTCCTTCTCCACAGCGGGGGAAGGCTCTCAAAAGCCTTTGAGTGGAGGGGAAAGCAGCTGGCAAGGCACGGTACAGCCCAGAGCAGTGCCAGGGCAGTTGGTGTTCCCTCCCCAAGATGTACCAGGGCTTCAAACACATGCTGGATGCCAGATGGAGCCCAGAGGAGACATCTTCTGGTGGTGTCTTTATACTAAAGCCCATGGACCTTTAATCTCTTGGGGTTCTTCCATGCCCAGAGCCTGGGCTTGACTCCTTCCACACCCCAGTCAAACCATTCCCTTTGAAGTCAGAGCTGCTGGCAGATTCCAAAATAAAGCCAGATGCCCATCTCTGCGCATCTCCAGCTGGTTGGACCAGTTGAGGGCTGAGCTGAGAGCTGTTGTCTTGTCACCATCTGGTAAAGACAGAGGAGGTCTCAAGCAGGTGCCAAAAGTACCCCTTTTCCTCTTTGGCACCTCAGTAACTTCAACGAGTGGTGTTGCATTGGTGTGGCGCAGAGCCCAGTGCGGTGTTGGTACATCCCAGAGCTGGCTGGCATCACTCTCTTGACACCTGGGAACTCTGCTTTCAGACAAAACAGAAACACAAAAAAGTGCAGAAACCTATGCTGCTTGGCTGACCAACAGCTTCAATAAATCAGGATTTCACACCAAATTCTGGGTCAGTCACCAAAAGCCTCTCCTGGTTGCTTTTCCTATGTTTGGTCCCCAGCCCTGGCAAGCAAGTGTTTGAGCTGCACTCCTTTGCTTGGCAGAAGTGATTTCCACTCTTTCCACTCCGAAGAAATCTGCAGGGATCAGGGGATGGAACCTTTGGAGGGGCTCACCTGCTGCAGAGGAGGGGCTGCTGGAAACAGAGGTGGAGCAAGGAGCTCTGCTTTCTTCCTCTTCTGGGAGTTTTTGTAGGAGGCTCACATCAAAGTGCCCCGAGCCCCATTGCCACTGTGCTGTGATTATGCCTCAGAGTTATCAGCCAGGTGAGAGGTGCAGGAGCATCCATAGCTCTGCAGAAGCACCTCGAGCACGAAAGAAAGAGGAGAGAAAAAACTTGCAGAAGATGCCCGAGACATGTTAACAACCCTTATCTTCTGCACCCCAGGGGCCAAATGGCTTTCCAGCAGTGGAGGTACCCATCATCCAGGCAGTGGAGGGAGCAGCCTCGGGGGGTCCTGCCTTGCTCCTCTTCCAGCACAGCCCTGGCTCAGGGGCAGCACTTAGGATGCGATTTTGGGAAGCCCAGCTCAGCTGCCATACTTTAGGGGAGGAGGAGCCACTTCCCCATCCACCTTGCTGCAAGTATCCCCAAGCTGGATGTGTCCAAGGGCGACTTCTCCATCAATCCCTGCTAAAATTATCCAGGGGCTCAGAAAGTTTTGGCAGGCACGGGGTTGCGCAAAGCTCAGTTCCTCTGGCACCAGCCTCATGTTGAACATCAGCATCCAAGCTTGTTGCACTGCAGAAGGCCTGAAGTTCAGTCCCAGCAGCCCAGATGCATAAATGAAATCATCCAAATTCCTGTGGAGATGCTGGGAATTGCTCCCTGATGCCAAAAGTCGGATGAGAAGCAAAACGCAGTTCAATCCACACCAGTCTTGTTGTCCCAGACGAGAGGAGAAGGGACCTCTGGCCCCATTGCAGTGCATCTTTGGGCATCTTTTCTTCCTGGAGATGAGCTGGCAGAAATCGCGGAGGCTGTCACTTTGTCCCGGGAGAGGGGGTGAAGCCAAGCCCGATGCTCATCCTCCGCCTGCGCAGGGCAGGGAGGGATCATGGTCCTTCCCAGCTTCCTTCTCTGAGTCGTCGGCCAGGGTGGAACTGCGGTTTTAATGCCACCGCCCCCGCTCCGCTGCCTGGCCCCGGACCCTCGAAGCGAGACGCTGCCTGCCGGGGCTGGTGCGGAGTCAGGCATGAAGCAGCCCCCTCCCAAAGCAACCCCCTGATAAGCAGCCAGCGAGCTTGCAGCACTGGGAAGCGCTCACTCCGGGGAAGGGGAACTCGGGAGCCGCTCACGGTGGCCCTGGCCACGGCTGGTTGCCCACCCGGAGGAGCTGCCCGGCACATCCCGGCGGAGCGCAGCATCCTTAGAGAGGGTATCCCAGCCCCGCTCGCACAAATCCCCCCTGTCCGCTCCCCCTGGGCTGTTGGAAGGGTCTTCTCAGCATGGCATAGCCGGGGACCCCCGCCGTGCCAGGGAAAAGTGCCGTGCGGGAAGGGAGCGGCTTTTCCAGCCCGGGGTCTCCAGCGGGAGGCTGGCGGGGGCAGGGGGCTGCTTCCCTTCCACGCATGTTAGATCAAAGCAGAGGAAGAAAGAAAAAAACAGTCTCCGAGTTTTAGAACAGCAGTTCCCCTGTGGCCCCTTTACCCCAGCACCACCAGTACCGTGTGAAACACTGGCTTGACCCCACACACACCAAAATCACGGGGGAAGAGAGCGAAAAATGCCCCGAACACTCCAGATTGCTTGTGCTGAAGCACAGCCCCGGGCAGAGGAACACGGTGCCCCAGTGAGGAGAGTTTCTCCGAGCAGGGAGGAGAGCAAAGCGAGCTGGAGCTTACCGTGGGAAGCGAGCAGGCAGAGCGCGGCCAGGAGCAGCCCGGTTCGGGGGGACGCTGTCCCCATGGCGGCGGGGTGGCCGGGGAGAGGTGGCCTCTGCCGAGCCACCGCACGCTCTGAGCAGCCCCGCAGCGACAGCCGGACTCGCACTCACAGGAAATTTCATTGTGATTCGCGCAGCGCTGGCGAGAACGGCGAGCACCCCCCGGAGGTGAGAGGCTGCAGGGAGCACCCGCGGGTGGGGATCGCTTCGGACCCCACCTCTGCGGGCAGTGGGTGCCTCTGCTGGGTTTCTTCCCTTGCAGCCCCACTTAGAGCCAGCCGATCCCCCTGCGTGCGTTTTTGGGGTGCTAAGGAGGGTGCTCGCCGCGCCAAGGGACTTGCGGGTTTTGGTCTCCATCCCTTTCCTAGCAGGAGCTGATTCCTTGGGCCGGCTTGTAACTTTGCTCGCAATTACTGTTTTTCCTTGTTTGTGAGGATTAAGGAGGCAGAACCTCTCCTGGGATGAACGGGCGGCAGGTACAGCGAAGGGTTACTCAGAGCAGTGCCGACTTGGAAAAGGAAATGGAGCTTTCCCAAAAAAAACGGGAGCAAAACCCCATCTTCTCCCTCCTACAGCCCATTTACACTCTGCCCTGAAATAGCAAAGCAGCCCCGTGGTCTGACACATAATTCCTCCTGGAGCTTCTCTTCAAATTCCAAAGGCATCAACAAAATCTCTGGCTGCAGCTGGGAGCTGCCTCATTTCCAGTCAGCCTTCCCTGGAAAGTGGAGGCCAGAGAGGAGTTTTGCAAACCGCAGGAAACTTTGCTGCTTGCCTGCTCTGAATCCGGAGTGTGCAGGGAAATAGAAAAGTACCTAATTACCGTGTGGCATTGTGGTTTTTACAGCAAACACGGCTGTGATGCTCCTGCCAAAAATGTAACCCTTGGCTAGCTGGGAGAAATTTGTTGCTGGGAGAAGGTGTAGGCATGAAGCCCAGACATCCCAAAGAAATGGTTTATTGTTCCAAGCCCCCACCTCTGTGCTGAGCCCTTGGGCAGAGTGGTGTGCCATTGTCACCTCCCCATCCCCAGGTGGGGAGACACCCCCATAAAACAGCCAGGACATCCAGGTGACCATGCAGAGCCAGGGACCACTGGAAGAGGCTCTGATTTGGCTGAGCTTGACCAACAGTGACGTTCTGGTCAGGAGGGAGGTGGTGGGACCATGGAAGGTCAGTCGAGTTGTCCAAGATGCTCGGCTTTGTTCCTCCCCTGAGCCGTGGCAGCATCGTCTCCTGGTATTTGCCACACTTGTTAGCAGCAATTAAGGTGTCCCCAATGGCAAGGCAAGGACTCACACATTCCTCCTTCAAAGGCAGGGAGGCACAGTGGGGTTCAGCATCTGCTTTCCCTGTGCCATGGGCTGCTCCCTGGTGTTGCCAGCAATGGTAAACTGTGAAAAGGGGAGGCATCCCACAGAGACACACTTTGCTTGGGAACAAGGGTGTGATTTAATCTCAGTGCATTTATCTCTGTACCCAGCTGTCACCTGGAAGTGCGTCTGAAGCTACGGCTCATTTCATTTGGAGCCCTGCACTCTGTTTGTGCCTCTTGGCAGTGTTCAGCCATTGTTGGTCACCGACCTTAGCGGATCCAGCCTTTCCTAGCCAGCTCCAGAGACTGGCCAGCAAATGCCTCCACAGTGCTTAACGCAATGTCCCATGTCCCACAGGCCACCACCACGGTGTACGTCACCATCCTGGATGAGAACGACAACGCTCCCGCCTTCCAGCAGCAGCTGTACGAGGTGACCCTTGATGAGGGTCCCTCCACACTCAACGCCACCCTGGTCACCGTGCAGGCCCTGGATCAGGATGAGGGACCCAACGGCACGGTGGCCTATGCCATCACCGAAGGCAACATCCTGGGTACCTTCCACATTGACAACACCACGGTTAGTACGGATGCCGGCTGCGCTCCAGCGGCAGCCGTGTCCCTGTCCCACTCCCTTCACTCCCAGCTGCTCTCCCCTGTCCTTGCAGGGGGAGATCCGCACGGTGAAGGAGCTGGACTACGAGATCAGCCACGGGCGCTACACCTTGATCGTCACCGCCACCGACCAGTGCCCCATCATCTCGCGCCGGCTGACGTCGACCGCCACGGTAAGGAGCTGACGGGGGGGTTGCAACACTGTGGCCTCTCTGGGGTCTAGGAGTTCCCACTTGGTGAGCAGTTTCACATCTCCTTCCCAGTGGTAACCAGTTGCTTTTCCCAGCTGTGGCCGGTTTGCCCAGTTGCTATCGCCTTGCTCCCTCAAGGGTGTTTCAAAACAGGGTCATGCACAAGAAATGCTTCTGGGTTGATTAGCGCAGTTATTTGGTCCTGCAAAGACATAGAGAAATTCCTGGAACTCCTTTGAAGTTGAATTATGTTTTCTTGAGATGTCTTCTTGGTCCTTCCTGCTTGAAGGGACAGCAGGTAGTAAAGCATTGAGATAGCGTTAATTTCAGCTTCATCTTTATCTTTTCTTGCTATTTATGTGCTTTTAAAATTCCCTTTTCCCTTGTAAGGAGGTTATTTAAAGCCTCCAGTCATTTTTATGTTGCTTTTCTCTGTAGCTCTTTCTGTTTTCACTGGGCCATGGTGACCTGAACCTAGTGCACTGCTCAAAGACTGGGGAGGGCAGACAAGCAGCTCCAAAGCAAATATTTTGCAGGAATCAAGTGCACCGATTATTTTTGTGACCAAAACCAAAATTTGACAAATTCTACAGCACACCCAGATTGATTTGGTGGTCTGCAGGTGGCAGAGATGGGTTGAACCCTCTGTCTTGATTGCCATGGACCATTGCACCTCACCCTGATATTGAGCCACAGGTTTTGTAATCCCCCAAAAGGAGATAAGTTCTTGTGTGTGGAGGAAAAAAAAAAAAAGGAAAACTGAAGAGGAGATACCAGTGTGGGAAATTTCTGTGGATAAAATCTGTCCACACAAGCCTGGCAGTGGGACTCCATGCTTGGACAAAGGGAAAGCCTTCAGATTTGGGCATCTGATAGTGCTGGGGATGACTTCCTGGCCCAGGACAGAGCCAGGGTTTAACTGCAGGCAGCGAAGGCATCAGCTGCCATGTACTACATGCAAGGGCAGATCTTCCCCTGCACTTGACTCAAGCAGAGACATGAACTTGGAAACCCCTTCAGCAACAAGCACCGAAGCCAGGAAAGATAGGAAACACCCTCCCTCCACTGCTCAAGGAGTTTGTGCCAGCAGTGTATGAAAACACAGCTTTTAGGGGGAGGTTTAGGGATTATTTGAGATCTCCAGTGATGGGAAGTCCATCACCCTGATAAGGCATGCCAGTGTTTGTTTTCTCCACTGCTAGGAAACGGAGCAGAAACTTGGATGTAGTCTCTGTAAAGATTAGATTTAACCAGCAACAAATGACCATCTGGTGGGTTTTACTGTTCTTCAACCCAGGAGGTCAGAAAACTCCTCATTTCCAGTGTCTTTCTCCTAACCACCTGTACCACCAGTGGTGGTGGTGGTTTTGTTGGAACAAGGATGCAACCTGTCAATTTTTTAAACTCTGCTCAGCATTTGTTGGAGGAAAAGGAGTGAGCCAGTGTGCAGCTGGCTGCAGAGATCACATGTATCCAAAGTCATCTCTGTGGTTTTATCTGTCCTGCTTGGATGTGGATGTGGACGGCATTGGGCTTTTGGGTTGAGTTCACCACTGTGGTGTGTGGCCCAGAGGTTTAGCAGTGTGCAGCTGGAGTCCTGTAGTGTGTGTGTAGGATGGGCATGATCAGGAATAACCGAGTCTGAATCTCTGAGCTGTGGGCTGGATGTCTGGTGAATCCAGAAAAGCCAGAAATTCAAGAGGTATTGATGCCTCAGTTTTTAGCTTTTCTATTTTTCAGATTCTGTCCTGCTTTAGTGTGTGGGTCTGGGCTTCCTATTAGGGGATGGTGAGCTCTCTTCACAGAGCAGGGAGACAAAACAATTCTCTAGCTGGGGATCCAAGGACAAATGATCCAAATCTCAGGCCCAAGAGCAGAAACAACGGTGGCCTGAAGAGAGAAAAACAATCAGGATGGGACTGCATGGGCTAAAGCTGTAATTGGACAATTAGCCCCAATATGCAAATGGACCAGAACTTACAAAAGTGAGAGACCTCATGACCAGTTGTCCATTTTGTGACCATTTTGGTTCATCTTGAGTGCAGCCCTGGCTGGGTTCTTGTGCTGCCCAAGGTGGATCCATTGAGGCCTCCTAATAAATCCCTACTTTATTCTTTAGCTCTGTCTAACCTCAGTCCTAGGTCAGACTTCACAAAGCATCCGTATTTTGCCATGACATCCATCCACACCTTCCCATGCTCATGGCCAGCAGGGGTGGTCTTCCCTTCCCCTTCCATCCCTCTCCTCTCACAACCCTCATGCTTCTCACCGTGGCTGCAGGTGCTGGTGAACCTCAATGACATCAACGACAACTGTCCCACCTTCCCACGGCCCTACGAGGGTCCCTTCGATGTTACCGAGGGGCAGCCCGGCCCTCGTGTCTGGACTTTCCTGGCTCACGATGGGGACTCAGGACCCAGTGGACAAGTGGAATACAGCATTATCGCTGGGGACCCTCTTGGTGAGTGGGGACACGGGGAGTCCCCTCTCCCACTGGCTGCCCCATGGAAGAGCCTGGATTGCAGGAGCACGGGGAGGAAGTGCTTCAGAAAAGCCATTCTCCCTCCCAGCTCAGCCTGTCGACACCAGGAAATCCTGTTCTGAGCAACAGGAAACTTAACCTGTTCGTGCCTGGACAGGGGCTTGTGGAGGGAAGGGGGAAAACTGCTAAACAATAAAGGCAAAACAAAGGAGTGAAAAGCCAAAAAAACAAAGTGCAGAAAGAAACCGAGCCTTGTCCCTGAGTCCCGTGGTTTGCAGGGTGTTGGGGAACTGAGTTGCTCTCCAGCACTCACAGCTCCACCAGCACCATGGTGCACATGGCAGAGGAGCTGGGGGCATTCCTAACCATGGAGACATCTGGATTTCCCTCGGTGAAGGGAGTGGTGACTTCAGTCCAGGGAATCTGGAAGGCGGAGCCCTGTCCCATCTCCCAGCTGACCCCACTGCAAAGCTTTTCCAGAACAAGCAGGACGAGGCCCTTCTGCTCGTGGGGGGTCTGTGCTGTGTAGCCCACCCTGCTCTGGCCATCCCAGGGCATGGAGGTGCTGTTGGCATCTTCAGAGAGGCCCAGAAAGCAGGGACAGACACCTCTTATCTGGCCATTAACCCCATCCCCGGTTCCTGCTGCTACCTGGGAGTTGCATCCAGCACTGTCCCTAGCTGTCACAATCCTCCTGTATCTGCAGTAATGGGGCATGGGTTTGTCTCCTGCCACCGTGCCCCAGCTCCCAAACAAGCCCACTCCCTTGGGGAGCCAAAGCACGGTGAGAGCCAGGGCCCCACTTTCTCCGGCAGGGGAATTTGTCATCTCCCCGGTGGAAGGAGAGCTGCGGGTGCGGAAGGATGCCGAGCTGGACCGCGAGAACATCCCCTTCTATAACCTCACCATCGCCGCCCGGGACCGGGGTGTGCCTCCCCTCAGCTCCACTGTGAGTCCCCCAGGCTGGCACTGGGGGCTGTAAGCCGTCCCCCATGCTTAGTTCCTTCCCTTTTGGTCTCTGGCTTCATTCTCCTCCCTTCCACCTCCTTCTCCTTGTCCCTAGGACTTTCCATACTGGGCTGAGTTGGGGAAGCCCACCTCTTGCCCCGGGAGTGCAAGAAAAGGGTGGGAGGCATGGAAATATGTGCCACATGCCTGCCCTGCTTCTCTCCCTGGCAGATCCTCGTGGGTGTCCGTGTGCTGGACATCAACGACAATGACCCCGTGCTCCTGAACCTCCCGATGAACCTCACCCTGAGCGAGAACGCCGCCGTTTCCAGCTTCGTCACCCGCATCCTCGCCCGGGACGCAGATGAGGGCCCCAACTCCCTCCTGACCTTCGATATAACAGCAGGGAACACCGAGAATGCCTTCTACATCAACAGCACCGTAGGGCCCAGGGGGTGGGATGCTGGGATAAGGAGGGTGGGAACCCAGCTGTGCCATCTGGCATCCTTGTCCTGGCAGGAAATGTCCATGGGGGAGCATTCCTCACATCCCATGTGGTGTTTTCTCCCTTGTTTTTCCCGGTAGAGTGGCATTGTGTACGTGAACCGCCCGCTGGACAGGGAGCGGGTGGCCGAGTACAGGCTGACCGTCACGGTGAAGGACAACCCCGAGAATATACGCAATGCCAGGCGGGTAATTACGGACACTGCCAGGGCCTCCAGCAGGGCAGACGGGAGGGCAGGTGGGAAAAATGGCCAAAAACAAGCAGTGCCTTTACCCACAGTGTTTCTGACAGCAACCCCATCCCCAGAACGCATCTGGGGATCACAAGGAGATGGCTACAGCCCCATCCCCAGCACAGAACAGGACCAGTAGGATCTAGGGCGAGTCTGAAGTCATTTGTTGACTCCATGCAACAGCAGTAGATGTCGTGGAAGGTGGGACAGTGTTGGGCTGGAGAGCTGGAAAACCACAATGATAGTGGAGCATCCTTAGGCTGACTGGTCCCTGCACACCTTCGAGGGTAGTCCAGGGAATGCAGCTTTGACTAGAGGTGGGAGAGGGAGAAGGTGAGTTCAAGAAAAGGACATTATGGTCATCGCCCTCTTGGTCCAAATTCTCCTTTAGGATTTTGACCTGCTGGTCATTTCCATAGCGGATGAGAACGACAACCGCCCCCTCTTCACCCAGAGCTCCTACCAGGCTGAAGTGATGGAGAACTCACCCCCTGGTAAGTCTCTCTTCACTCCCTTATGTGGCTCCTGGAGACTGCCTTTAGGGCTGGGTGAGGGGAGGTGTCTCCTGGCCGTGGTGGAGGAGACAGGACAATGAGCAGGGCAGGGCTGCAGCTCACTGGGACAGGGATGCTGAATTTGAGGAGCTTATGCCTTCATGAGCCTTGAGGAGACCATAGTTTTGGTGTGCTGCTTGTGGAAACCCTTCCTGGCACAGGTCAAAAATGGGCACCATTTGGGATTTGCTCAGCTGCAGCAGGTGCCCATGGGCTGAGCAGAGCCCTGGGGGCAGCCTTGAGGGGACCCATCTACCCAATGCCCTGAAGAGGATGGGCTGCCATCCCTCCATCATCTGGAATTGCCTTGCTCCAGGGCTCAGAGATTTTTAAAAGAGTCCAGCCTGTTCACATAGACATTTCCCAGACAAAGAGCTAGAAACAGTATTCTTATTCTTTTGTTTTGCCTTCCTGCCATTCAAATTGCTCCCTGCTCCAAGACCTCAGGTATCCTGTTCCGCCATTGAGCAACATCTCAAGCAAAGGGTTTGGGTGCCTCCAGGTGACACCCTCGGTGGCAGGGTGCTGCTGCCACCCCTCTGATGGATGTATTTGTCTGTTTGCTTTTAGCTGGATGTCCCCACCACCTCTCCTGGGCCTCGCGAGTCGATCTGCAAGGCTGCAGCAGCCACCCCCCAGTGCCTCATACCCCATGAGGCCTGGCTCTGTCACCTCCTCCATCCATTCATTGCTGTCCCTCATGTGTCACCTGGGTGGGAGGGGGACAGGGGGGCCCTCTTGGGGACTGCCACCCTCCCTAATGCTTTCATCATCTTGTCCAGGGACTCCGGTCACAATGCTCAATGGCCCCATTCTAGCTCTGGATGCTGACCAGGGCAGCAATGCCATGGTGACCTACGAGCTCCGTAAAGCATCGCTGGACCTCTTTGTTATCAACAACAAGACAGGTGGGGTGGCTCAGCTGGTCTGTCCCTAGCCCAGGGCCACCAGGTCCCTATGTGGTCTGCCACCAGGCTTTTCCCCTCCTCCAGGTGTGGTTTCAGTGAAGCCTGGTGGTGTGATAGACCGAGAGGCTTTGCTGGACCCTCACCTGGAATTCACGCTGGTGGCTCGTGATGTGGGGGGGCTGAACAGCACAGCCAGCCTGGCAGTGACCATCCTGGATGACAATGACAACTGCCCTGTCTTCCAGCCGGCATCCATCACGGTGCAGCTGTTGGAGAACAGCCCTCCAGGTCAGGACTGGATGCGAGGATGGGAAATGGGGTGGCCTGGGCATCCTCTTGGGACTGTGAAGATCCAGTTCCCAATTACACAGTTAACCAGGATGGGGTCAAAGGGAAAATTTGGGAATTGGGGCTGTCCAGGTTGCTTGATGATATTTGCCTTGGGACCAAGGGCTTGTTACTGCTGCCCTCCAACCCTCGCTTGAGAGGGCTGTGTCCCACCTTTCCAGGCTTCTCCGTCCTCCAGGTGACAGCCACGGACGCTGACAGTGGCCTCAACCAACAGCTGGACTATCGTATTGAGGGTGGTGGCCAGGACAGGTTCCTGATTGATGCCACTACGGGGGTGATCCGCGTGGCCAACATCACCATTGACCGGGAGGAGCGCGATGCCTACCGGCTGACGGTGGTGGCCGTGGACCAGGGCACGCCACCACTGTCGGGCACCGCCACCGTCAGCATCGTCATCGACGACATCAACGACTGCCGGCCCGAGTTCATCAACCCCATCCAGACCGTCAGCATCCCCGAGTCAGCTCCACCTGGCACCGTGGTGGCAGAGGTGACCGCCATCGACAGGGACCTCCACCCTCGCCTGGAGTACTACCTGCTGGGGATCGTGGCCCGCGACGACACGGACGCACTGGTGCCCGAACAGCAAGGAGCGTTCATGGTGGATTTTAGGACAGGTAGGAGAGCGGGAAGGGCGGGAGTGGGCGGTGTGGACCCCTCTCCTTGTTTCTGCTTCTACTTCTTCTTTGCCTGGAGGTAGGTGTCTGAGGTACAGGGCAGTGGTGCTCCTCTCCTGGCTCCCTGCTGTCCTCCTCCAGCTGCCCTGTCTCACCCTGCCCTGTCTTCTCTTTCCTGTCTAACTGACTTGACTTTGCTTTCTTTTCCGGCTCTCAGCCTGCCAGGTTTGTCTCTGTGTCTGCTCATTTCTGTCTCCGTGTCACCCGTGGCCTCCCTCCATCTCATCCATCTCCACTGGCAGAGATGGCCTCCGTTGCGGGCCGGGGGCTGCTCAGCCTTGGCAGACTGGACCCAAGCACCCTCCCTGGGGAAGCAAGGGGGCACTCCAGGGCAGGTGGTGGGCTCCTTTGGGGAAGGAGGGCCAGGAGCTCCCCGCGTCTCTTTTGGAAGCACAAAGCTAATCCAGGAAAGAAAAATGCCCTTGTTGGAAAAGATACAGGACAAGGTTATTAAAGATGCTGAGTTCAGGTGGATGGGGTTGTGCAGGGGAGCAGAAACAGCTGCTCCCAAACCCCTTTTGGATGCACAACCGGAACCACCTGAGGCTGTGTGGAACAGTCAGGTAGGAGGGACATGGAGAGAGGGGGAGAGCAGTTGTCTCTTCCTGTAGCTCTCGAGTGTTGGAGAGGCAGGAGAGCAAGCATGGTGCAGGGTGCAGCAGTTGGCTGGTACACACCTCCCTGACCAGGCAGGGGCACAGGCACAGCCTGTGACATCCGTCTTTTTGGGGTTCCCAGGAGCTGTAAAGATCAAAACTCCCCTCAACCGTGAACTAGTGGCCACCTACGAGGTCACCATCTCTGTCCATGACAACGCCAGTGAAGTCATCGACCGCTCAGTCAGCGTGCCCAACGGTAAGGGTGGGCTCTGCCCAGGCAGTGTGGGGACAGGGACTGGCCCTGCCCTTCCCAGGCAGCAGTGCAGCTTCTGGGTAATCAGCAGGTCTCCCACCTTCCTCTCCATCCTGACCAAAAACATTTCCAGTGGGACCAGTCCTGGACAAGCTCCCATCAGGTTCAGGTTCTCCCCTGAGGACTCCTTTAGAGAGTGTCCCAGACATCCCAGAGGTGCAGTGTGTATGGAAAGGACTGTGTGCCCATAACCTTACCATGGGAGGAAAGGACTGTGTGAGCATAACCCTACCATGGGAGACACTAATTTCTTCATTACCTTTCCTATCATATCTTGCCACCCCACTATGGATAAATTCAGACTCATGTGTGAGAAGACAGACAAAGATCAGGAGCAGGTGTCCCACTGCAGCATAGGGACACCCATGGCATGCTCAGGGCATAGTAGCTTTGGGGCATATTGCAATTTTTCTTGATGAACCAGCACCTGCTGGCTCTCCTGGACTTCCACATTTGTGGCTTTACAACTTTCCTTCCTCTCAACCTTCCTTCCCTTCTCTTTCTCACTTGTTCTCCTTCTCTTCTCTCCCCCTGTGGTCTCCACCATGGCCACAGCCAAGCTGACAGTCAACGTCTTGGACGTCAATGACAACACACCCCGCTTCCGCCCCTTCGGGGTCACCTACTTCACTGAGCGGATCCTGGAGGGAGCCACGCAGGGCACCACGCTCATCTCCATCTCAGCGGTAGACCCAGACAAAGGTGCCAATGGGCAGATCACCTACGAGCTGCTGAACCTCTCTCCTGAGGGTTATGCCTGTCTGGAAGACCATTCGGCAGGTTGGTGGTCTGGGGAGGTGGGACTCTGGGGCAGGTCGGTGACCTGGGTCAGGTTTCTCATTTCAGGGTCTGCCATCCTCTAGGGAAGGTTGTGGCCAACAGGACAGTGGACTATGAGGAGGTGCAGTGGCTGAACTTCACTGTCCGCGCCTCCGACAACGGCTCTCCCCGCAGATCCGCTGAGATCCCCGTGTACCTCCAGATCGTGGACGTCAATGACAACAACCCTATTTTCAGTCAACCATCCTACCAGGTGAGCACCCCTGTCAAACTGTGTGTCGGGCTGGGCCCTGCCTACCTGGTGGGGACAGGCACAGAGCTGGGGGTTCTCCAGAGACACCTTCTCTTCCCTCTGCCTGTGCTTGAACCATTTGGAGAAGATGGTCAACCCTGGCACGCGCTTTGTGCCAGCACCTTGTTGGGAGTCTGGCTGTGCCCAGTCCTGGCTGCCAGCTGTGCCCTCAGTTACTGCCTGCTGAGACAGCACGGGCTGAGCCAGTCCTGCCTGCTCCCTCTGTTGCAGAAAGCTGTCTTTGAGGATGTGCCATTGGGTACCGTCATCCTGAGCGTCACGGCCACCGATGCAGATTCTGGGCAGTTTGCTCTCATCCAGTACAGCCTGGGTGATGGAGAGGGCAAGTTTGGGATAAATCCCAACACGGTAAGGAGACAACTGAGGCTGGAACAGAGCAGGGGAAGGGAGGGGAGACTGAAATGGTCCCATCTTGTGCCTTGCTCCCACACCTCACCTTCTGCCCCTTCTTGAGTACCAGCTTTGCCAGACGAGGTCCACCTGAAGGTCTCTGTGTGCTGCAGGGTGACATCTACATCCTGTCAGCCCTGGACCGGGAAAAGAAGGATCACTACACACTGACAGCCGTGGCCAGGGACAACCCTGGGGATGTCTCCAGTAACCGTCGGGAGAACTCTGTGCAGGTAGGGCTCTCCTCCTCCCATCACCCCTTGAGTGCTGGTCACCAGCAAGAAGGCGTTAAAGCTCCACCTTTCCTTCCCAGTGGCTGGACTGGGGGGAATTAGGCATGAGGAAGAGAAGGTGACGCCAGGAGCTGTGGGGTGGATGGTGCAGGGCACTTTGTGCTGCGGGGACAGCACGTCAGCAGGAGGGGCAGGGGAGGGTGACACTATTGTCTGCAAGTGCCGTGGCATGAATGGCTGCCCCAGCCACGGCAGCCCCCATTGTTGGAGGCAGGAATTCAGCTGGTGGACAATATAAATACAAATACAAATATAAAATACAAATATAAAATATAAAAACAAACAGCAGGAAGGGCACCTCTCTCCAGCAGCAGAGCTGCAGGTCACAGCAGGGGTATGGTCCCAGGGGCTGCTCAGCCTCACATCACCCAGCTGGCTGTGCTTTGTCAAAGGTGCTGATCACAGTGCTGGACATCAACGATGTCAGGCCCCAGTTCAGCAAGAGCCAGTTCAGCACCAGTGTCTACGAGAATGAGTCAGCAGGGACGTCAGTGATCACCATGAGTGCCACCGACCTGGACGAAGGGGACAACGGCGTGGTGACCTACAGCATCGAGGGTCCTGGAGCGGGTAGGTGCTGGGGGCAGGGGGCTCTTCCCCAGGGAGGAGGGTTATGAGGAGGGTTATGAGGAGTCATAAGCACCAAGCCTACACCCCATCTCTTGTGGCTGGTTTGGACTCCTGGGAGCAATACTGACAGCATGAAGCTTTCTCCATTTCTCTGCAGTTTCCAGTTCCTTATGGTGTGGGATGTTAGGACTTTGCCTGTCTTCAGGCAGCCCAACCTTGACTTATGCTCTTGTCTTCCCCACCTCAGCAAAACTTTCTGTGTACACCCAGTGTGTCTTGGAGCAAACTCGCTGCCTGCTTTAGGTGAAGGCTTTGAAGGACAAAGAAGTGTGGGTAGATAGTGATAGTGCCTGAAATCCAGTATATCTGCACACTGAGAAATTGCAGAAATCAGGCAAAAGCTCCACTGTACCAGCCTGGGCAGGAGTGAAACACAGACAGGGCTGACCAGGGAGTAGGTCCCAGACACAAGGACGTGGCAATGGGCTGGGATGCTCTGAAAGCCCTGAGACCACCCACACCCCTGGTCTACTGTGTGGGGTGCACTTCAGCTGGTTATACTCATTCCTAGTCATAATTTATCTAGTGCAAAGTGTCCTGAGCCAGAGATGTGGGTTTTTTCTCTATCCCCAGAGGCTTTCAAGATCAATAAAGACTCGGGGCTTGTCACATCCCGGCGGCGTCTGCAGTCCTACGAGAGGTTCAACCTGACTGTGGTGGCCACGGACAAGGGGCATCCTCCTCTCTGGGGGACCACCATGCTCCACATCGAGGTCATCGACATCAATGACAACCGCCCCGTCTTCGTCCGCCCACCCAACGGCACCATCCTGCACATCAAGGAGGTAAATCCCTTGGGAGGGAGCAGAGTCATGGCATGTTGGGAGCGTGTTCAGGAGCACTCTTGCCTATAACAGCAAAATCCAAGCTGCATCTCCACTGGGGATGCAACAAGACCTTGATTTAGCATGTGGCAAGAGTGTTTGGGTCATGGGGGTAGATGTTCCAAAACAGCCTCTCTCCATACATGCAAGCAGGGTCATGGGGCAGATTTGGGGAACAGAAACCCCAGCAGCACTCAGAATTAGTAAACAGTCAGTGCGTGCAGGCTGTGTTTATAAACATGGTCTGGAAATGCTGACACTTTATATGCTTCTCCTTTCTGGGAAGCCAGGCTTGACTCAGCCAGTCCCCAGTGCATGTCTCAGCCAGTCCCCACCTACCAGGCCAGAGGGAATCGTGGCTCCATGTTGCCTGCTGAGTTTCGGGTGGTGGGAGCTTGCTGACCTCCAAACCCAAGGGGTTCTGGACCAAGGGGGTCTGAAGGGGCAGGGGGAGCAGGGGGTTTGCATGCAGTGCTAAGGCTGAAGGGCTGTGTGTGTGCAAGCAGGAGATCCCCCTGCGATCCAACGTCTATGAGGTCTATGCCACGGACAAAGATGAGGGTCTCAACGGAGTGGTGCTCTACAACCTGCTGAAAACCGGGGCAGGGAACAAGGACTGGGAGTATTTCAGCATCGACTCCGTCAGCGGGCTGATCCAGACAGCCATGCGGCTGGACCGGGAGAAGCAGGCAGTGTACAACGTGAGCCAGCCAGGAGGCCGGGGTGGGCCTTGGGGCTGTTGGTCCAGCATGGGGCTGGTGGGGTGCACGTGATGTGGTGGGGATGGCGTCAGCTGACACAGTTGTGGAGATATCACACTTTAGCAGGAGCTGGGTGGTTATCAAGTGTCTATGGGGAGTTGCATCCTGGTGGTCCAGCACCCAATTCCCTGTTAAATCCCCCCAGAATTCTCCAGCATCCAGCTGTCCTCTCTGTCCCTGCCTCAGTGATGTCTCCCAGCCCGTGTGGTTTTGTCCAGGACAGCTCTTTTCCCTGTCTCCCCAGCTGATCATTGTGGCCTGTGACCAGGGCCAGCCACCCTACGAGACCATGCAGCCCCTCCAGGTAGCGCTCGATGACATTGATGACAATGAGCCCATCTTCCTCAGGCCACCTGTAAGGCACCAGGGTGAAGGGGGTGGGATGCTGGGGATGCAGGGATGGGGATGCCAGCGAGCATGTGTGATGGAGTGTACACACCTGGGCGTCACCACGGTGGGGAGCACCATGGGATTTATCTACTTTTGTTTAAAGCAACCCCAGTGCTCATAATGTTCCTTTCCCTGGGGTCTCTGGCAGAGGGATAGTCCCCAGTACCAGGCACTCTCTGTCCCCGAGCACTCACGGCCAGGCACCGTGGTGGGGAACGTCACCGGTGCGGTGGACGCAGATGAGGGCTCCAACGCCATCGTCTACTACTTCATAGCAGGTGGGCATGGAGATGGTAGCTCTGTGTCCCCACACACCCCTCACCCAGGATTTCCATCCTCTCCTTGCTGCCTCTCTGCCCTGCTCAACGGTCAAGGTGGCATTTTGGAAATGCCAAGCCCAAAGAGGACTGACTGGGGATGCCTTTCTGCACCTAGCTGGGAACCAGGAGAGCAACTTCCAGCTGAGCCGAGAAGGGAAGCTGAAGGTCTTGCGAGACCTGGACCGGGAGAAGGAGCCGTACCACTCCATCATCGTCAAGGCATCCAGCCAGAGGAACTGGGCTCCTCCCCGGGGCCAGCGGGCAGCAAGAGCCCAGTTCTGGGACCTCAGTGAGGACTTGACCCTTCAGGAGGTGCGGATCTTCCTGGATGACATCAATGACCAGTCCCCCCGGTTCACCAAGTCAGAGTACACGGCGGGTAAGAGGTGCCAGGGGCTGGGGGGACACCTGGAGCCAGAGGTACTTCCAGGAAAATCCAGCAGGGTAATGGGGCAGTGAGAGCCAGCCTGGCCCCAGGTCCCTTTCCCATCTCTCCCTCAAAGGGGTAGCCACCGATGCCAAGGTGGGCTCGGAGCTGATCAGAGTGCTCGCGGTGGACGGCGACGTGGGCAATAACAGCCTGGTCCTGTACAACATCCTGGGCATCCGCTACATCAAGCAGCACTCCAATGACTCCGAGGAGGTGGCCAACATCTTCAGCATCGGTGGGTGCCCAGCCTCCTGCAGGAGCATGGGGCCTCGGGCAGAGACATCCCTGTGGCCAAAGATGTCCCCATGGCTGGGGTCACTAATCCCAGGCTTGTCACCATGCATTCCACAGGAACCCTTGACGGCATCCTACGAACCTTTGACCTCTTCACGGCCTATAACCCTGGCTACTTTGTGGTGGACATTATGGCCTCTGACCTGGTGGGCCACAATGACACAGCCATTGTGGGGATTTACATCCTGCGGGATGACCAGCGGGTCAAAATCATCATCAATGAGATCCCCGACAAGGTCAGGCAGTTCGAGGAGGAGTTCATCAGCCTGCTCTCCAACATCACGGGCGCCATCGTCAACACGGATGACGTTCAGGTAACCATCCGCCTTGGAGGTCTCTTTGAGGGGTAGATTACCTTCTACATGCTGTTTGGGAGGTCTCCTTTGAGGCCTGGATAACCATAGACGCCCCTGGGCTCTGAAGGTGATGGATACACCCCAGACTGGGGTGTACTGAAGGGGTCCAGACTGATGCTTGTGGGTCTCTTACCACACGAGCGCACCTCGAGGCGTGCTCAGGAGGAGACTCCTCTCCCACCCTGTAGACCTTGCTGTCTCCACAGTTCCACGTTGACAAGAAAGGCCGGGTGAACTTTGCGCAGACGGAGCTGCTGATCCATGTGGTGAACAGGGAGACCAACCGCATCCTGGACGTGGAGCGGTACGTCCCCTGGCCCCCCTACCCAGCCTGCTCCGTGGGGACCCTTATTAGTGTCAAGGTGCCCAAGCAACCCTTCTCTTCCCAGGGTTATTCAGATGATAGACGAGAACAAGGAGCAGCTGAGGAATCTCTTCAGGAACTACAACGTGCTGGACGTGCAGCCTGCCATTACCGCCCGGGCACCAGATGACCTCTCGGCTCTGCAGGTAAGGGTCCAGCTGGGGTTGGAGGTGCTGCTCGCGGAAGGGGTGGTGTCCCTTCCCATGGGGACTGGTCAGTGCCTGGAGAAATGTTCCACCCATATAGCTTTGGGCATGTGGCCACCAGCGGGTGCTGGCTGCATGCCAGAGGTTTCCCCATGGCTCTGTCTCTCCTAGATGGCAATCATCGTGCTGGCTGTCCTGCTCTTCCTGGCTGCCATGCTCTTCATCCTCATGAACTGGTACTACCGGACAGTGTGAGTGACTCCTGGGCTCTGCCCAGCCCCTGCAATGGCCCCTTAGACCAGGGGAACATGGTCCCAGCCATTTCCATGGCTTCTCCTGGCCCTGGAAATGACAGCAAGCAAAGGAGGCCATCAGCTTCCCAATGCTTCTTCCTCCAAAATGCATGGTTTTAATACTGATGGTATTAGTAAATCTCCCCTCCAAGCTCCCCAGCCTTATTTAATATTTATTATTTAATGCACACCCTCTATGAAGGGTTATTGCAAATCTGTGTGTCCTTCTCCTTTCCAGCATCTTCCTTCTTTTCTACCCCAATTTGTTGTGTTTCTTTTGCAGGCACAAAAGGAAATTAAAAGCCATCGTGGCTGGCTCCACTGGTGAGTAGTGTTTGGGGTGTCTCAGCTGCATGGGAGAGTGGGGTGCATGGAGAGCATGGAGGGGGGGGT
The DNA here is from genome assembly GCA_013400575.1 of Peucedramus taeniatus. Taxonomy (NCBI): domain Eukaryota; kingdom Metazoa; phylum Chordata; class Aves; order Passeriformes; family Fringillidae; genus Peucedramus; species Peucedramus taeniatus. The sequence goes on from WBNO01007671.1 coordinate 300,663, forward strand.
CACAGGGAGACATGGGGGATATCAGGGGGTGTATATCAAAAGTGATCCTGCCAGTAAGGTGGGAGGCTTTTCTCAGCATCTGTGTTACCTGCCACACCACTCTGTGTTTCTCACTGCCTTTTTGGTTGCTCTTTATCCCTCCCTGATAAAGAAGTGTCACCCCATGGTTTGCTGCTAAGCCCACCAACGTGCTGCCCTGTAACTCTCATCCCTGCCTTTTGCAGGGAACAGAGGCTTCATGGACATTATGGACATGCCAAACACCAACAAGTACTCCTTTGATGGGTGAGTGCCACCTCCTGGGGCTGGAGGCTACTCCCAAGAGAGGGATGCCTGTGTTTTGGAGCCAGGAGGTGGAGACATGATGTCTCTGCTCTGCTCTGCTCTGCTCTGCATGGAGCATTACTGATCCTGAGACACATGCTTGCTCTGAGAGCTTTCTAAGCTAAAAAAAATTATCCTTTCTCCTGTGACTCATCTCTGCCGATCCTGGCTGGGTTTGGGGTAAGCTGAGATGATGGGCAGGGTTTGACACACATCTGGATCCAGAGCAGCCAAATTCATACCTACACAGGGCAGGAGGAGGCAGTGCAACCTCACCATCCAGGCTCTGGACGGGCTTAGGGATAAGGCCGCTCTTTGCCTGCCCTGATGGCTGTTCCTCCCCCCGGGCAGGGCCAACCCAGTCTGGCTGGACCCCTTCTGCAGGAACATGGAGCTGGCGGCGCAGGCGGAGCACGAGGATGACCTGCCGGAGAACCTGAGTGAGATCACCGACCTCTGGAACAGCCCTGCCCGCACCCACGTGAGACACGGCCCCGCCAGGACACCGTGTCCCCACGGCTGCCACCCCCCGCAGCTCCTGAGCCGCTGTCTCCTCCCTCAGGGCACTTTCGGCAGAGAGCCCTCAGCCGCCAAGCCCGAGGATGACCGCTACCTGCGGGCAGCCATCCAGGAGTACGACAACATTGCCAAGCTGGGGCAGATCATGCGGGAGGGACCCATCAAGGTGAGTGCTGAGGGCAGGCGTCCTGCACCGAGGAGTCTTCTCTCACAGCTGCACCTTCCAAGTTTACAGCGCCGGAGGGTGATGTCGCTCCAAAAAATGCTGGGATGAGGCCGGCCTCCCTCTGGTCATGCCACCTCCTCTGGATAACCCACAGTCTCTCCCCCTCCACCCAGGGCACTCTCCTGAAGGTGGTCCTGGATGATTACATGCGCCTGAAAAAGCTCTTTGCCCAGCGGATGGTGCATAAGGCCACCGCCAGTCAGGGGGACCGCTCCTCGGTCTCGGAGGTAGAGGGGTGTGCATGGGTGTGGGGAGATGCTTGCCGTGCCCTCTGGGATGCAGTGTGTCTTCTTGACCCCACAGGCTGTGGTCACTCCCTGTGGCCATGGTCCCTGTCACCCAGTGGTTCCCCCACTCTCTGCGTGGTCAAAACAAGCCAGATTTTGGTTTTCCACTGGTTCCCACTGTTGTTTTTTCACTGGTTTTCCAGGCTGCTGGTTCCCCACAGTGACTCCCTGTGTTTCCACTGATCAGCATGCAGGACCTTCTCCATTGTTCTTTCTGATCCCAGGAGAGAATGCCCCTCTTTGCAGATTGGGCTCTGTCCATCAGCTCCCATTTCTGCCAAGACTGGCCAAGGCTGTGGGGGATCATTTTCCCTACCTTCCACTTCTCTGGTTTTTGCCTCAAAAACACTGGTTTTTGAGGCAAAAATGTTGGGATGGAGAGTGTTGGTGCAGAAGGGCTGGTTTGGGGAGAAGAAACTCCTCCTGTGGCCTTCTACCCTTCATGGGGGTGCAAAACGAGGGGCAAAGAGAGCAGAGGACAGCCGTGGGATGGGAGATGCCTTTCAACCCTTCTGCCCTCCATCTCTCCATGCCCTTATTCTCCTTCAGCCCCATCCAGCCTTCCTTCATTTTCTTTCCCTGTCTGCCTCCTGCCCCTCCACCCTCATACAACCCCAAATTCCAACCTGGGTCCAAACTCTTCCTCGGCCGCTCTGGGGGCAGCTGCAGGACGCACCACCTACCTGGCAGCCAGTGCCTGAGCTGAGGCATCCACCCAAGGATGGAGCAATCCAACTGGAGGTCATCTCCTGGTGATCCTCATCACCATTCTCTGAGGGTGCTTCAGAAGAGGAGGGCCCTTCCCTCTGGCTGGTCTCCAGCATTGCAGGAGTCAGGGAAGCCAGGAGCTGCTGTGGTGATTCCCTCCTCCATGGCTCTCTTGCAGCTGATCCAGAAGGAGCTGGAGGATGAGGAGGAGGAGCGCAGCCCCAGCCAGGGCAGCCTGCGCTTACGACACAAGCAGCCAGTGGAGCTGAAGGGTCCCGACGGCATCCACGTGGTGCACGGCAGCACGGGCACGCTGCTCGCCTCTGACCTCAACAGCCTGCCCGAGGACGACCAGAAGGTGCTGGGTCGCTCACTGGAGACTCTGACCGCCGACTGCGGGGGCTACAGCGACCACAACGCCCGCACCGAGTCGGCCAAGTCCACCCCCCTGCACAAGATGCGGGAGGTGATCATGGAGAGCCCTCTGGAGATCACCGAGTTATGACGAGCGGTGCCGCCACCGCTGCTGTTCCTCTAGGCAAACCGGGGCCGGCGGGGATGAAGCACGGAGCAGGGGGGCCGTGGTGGGGGCCAGGGGCAGCCCGAGATCAGTGCTTGGCCCCCTCTTCCCCTGCAGGAGTCCAGGCTACCCGGTGCAGATTGCTCCGGCAGCCTTGGAGAGCTTGGCCCCGGCAGAGGGCTCTCAGGACTGTAATGCTTTTACTCGCCTGTCATTTATCCATGAAACCATTAAATTTTTTTTATTTTTCTTATTAAAAAAAAAAAAAAGTTTTTTTTTCTTAAAAAAAAAATAGAGGCAAAAGAAAAGCTAAATTAATCTGATGAGTCCAGACTGGACAGGGAGGGGACGGTGCAGTGAGGATGCGGATGATGTGCTGCCACAGCATCCCCGGGCACAGGCTGGGGACAAGCAGCTGTCACACCTCGACCACGAGCATGGGGAGGGCCAGGGAAGCGTGGGGAGAGACCGAATCCTTTTGGCATTAATGTCACCTTTCCAGTAAGGAAAGACCCAAAAAATTAAAAAGAAAAAAAAAAAAACAACCCAAACACATTCCTCCATTTTGCTGGCTTTACCAAAACTTGTTGCAATGTCGAAAAAGAGAGAGACTAACTGGGGCTTCTGGATGTCGAGTGCTCGTGCGTGTCTTTTGTTGCCCTTTTCTTTCCCCTTCTCTCTTGCGTTTGGGTTTGTTTGTTCGGGGGTTTGTTTCCAGTCGTAACCTTGTGGAGAGTTTCTGGCACGGTCTGTTACGGGACTCAGAAATACACTGTCTATGGCTTTGGGTAACCTGTCTGTCGTCCTTCCTGCCTGGATCCATCAGGCCCAATCCCCCTTTGGAAGAAAGACCCTCTTTTAACTCACCCCTCAATCCATCATCTTCACGAGGTGCCACCCTGGCTGTTGCTGCACCTTGGATTTTGGGGGAAGCATTACATGTTGTCTGGGTTTACCACACTCCCATTGCAGCACAAGGAGGAAGGACACAACCAGCCAGGCTCACAGGAAGAGTTTATTTGTGATGGGATGCTCCTATGCACGCCCAGGACCAGGCACTGGGGGCATCCTCCCGACACGGCGGGGAGGGACGAGCCAGCACCCTGCTGCCCTCACCACCACAGCTGGGTCAGCACAGGACCCCCAGCAGGGATGGGGGCATGAAAGGAAATCCTGGCACCCAAATTCATTCATTTCATGTTCTGGTGAGGCTGCTGCCAGCCAGGAGTGGGGGGCCAGTGTTTGGGCAGCAGAATCCAGCCCAGCCCACGGGGACAGATCCACGTTGCAGGATCCGGGCCTTACGAGTGGTTCAGGGTGGGATGGAGAGGTAGAGAAGGGATTGGGGATGGAGACAGAGGTGGGAATATAGGTTGGGGATTTTACAGTCACCCTGAGAGATGTCAAGGCTGAATCCCTAGTCCTGAAAATATTAACGAGTCCCTTAACCTGATTTGGAAATCCAAGCCCCAGGAGTGGAAGAGGAAGCAGCCAAGGCCGCTGGGGTTCCCCGCAGCCCCGCCGGCACGACGAGGCCGGTTGGCTCCTGCCATTGCCGTCTGTGAGTGCAGGCACGTCCCAGGGAAGGGAGCCAGGATCCTGAACCAAACGGCAGAGCAAGTCCAGCCAGCTGGGGAGATGGCTCCTAGTTCCACACGTGGCGCCGGCAGTGTGCGACGGCCTGCGGGAGGGACGGGGATGGCACTGGGATGCCGGGACTGCCGGCATCCTCCGGCTCTGGGGAGGAGACACAGCCGGCACTTACATTGCACTCGACCGCCGTGGCCATGTTCTTGCACCAGTACTGCGGGCCCCAGACACAGGGGGCCGAGCCCAGGAGATCCTCCTTGCTGGAGTCACAGGCTCTGATTTTCTGCATTGCAAAGGAAAAGGGAGGGAGGGAGAGGAAGAGGAGCCCCTCCTCTCCATGAGGAGCCTCTGAGCACCCCGGCCCTCTCCCAGCCCTCAGGCTTGGACAAAGGATGCCCACCTTGGCCCGGGCCACCCCAGGGATGAGGATACTTACAGTGCAGACGAAGGTGGGGTCCATCATCTGCACGAAGAGCCGCACGGCCGCGGGCTCGTACTGCAACACGAGCGCCTGGCACTGGGAGGGAGAGAGGGGTGAGCCCAGCGGGGGCGTCGGGGGTGGTTCTGTTCTGCTGGGTGTGCCCCCTCAGCTCACCTTGCTGGTGAGCGGCATGGGCAGCATGGCGCAGCCCTTCTCCAGCACCTCGCCCAGCTCCTCCAGCGTCTCGTTCTTCAGCAGCTCGTTGTCGAAGTAGGTGATGATGATCTGGCAGACATTGCAGAAGGCGCCCGCGCTCACCACGAGCTGCTCCGGGGATTCAGCCCCTGGAGGACACGGCCATCAGCACCCAGCGGAGGGGACACCCCGCTCCCCGGGGTCGGGGTGCCAGCTCACCGGGCTGGGTGTCCCCGCTGCGGGGGCAGCAGCGCAGCATGGTGCAGACGGCCGCGGGGTCGGTGGCCTCCAGCAGCATGATCACCACGGCTTTGCCGTAGGAGTTGACGAAGTCCTTGCACTGCCCGATGACGCCGTGGGGCAGCATGTAACACACCTTCTCGATGTCATTCACCAGCTGCTCCTGCCGGCACAAGGCAGAAGAGGGAGGAAGCCCCGGCTCCTTGCGGGCCCTTGGCCCCCTGTCCCAGCCCCCAGTGCCAGACGGCAGTAGTGGGGCTCACCTCTGTCACGTTGTTCTCCAGGAGGCTCTCAACTGTCTTCACGGTGAACTGGCACACGTCACACAGCGGAGTGCTCCCCACCCTGTCCTGTCGGGACAAGCAGGCAGGATGCACGCCGAGCCCCCCCAGAGCTACCCCCATCCCGTTCTGCCATCATCCCCCACGTAAGGCATTCCCCACCTCGGATAAATGGAGTTGCTTGAGGAAATAAAATGCAAAATAAGGCTCCCCCTTTACAGTGTTTGGATTTTAAGGAGCACAGCAGAATTGAGGGGGTCCCCACTTACCCCCAGCATGCTCAGGACCTGCATCACCCTCTCTGTGAGCAGCATGTGGAGGGGCAGTGCCGAGTTGGAGGCACAGAGTCCCAGCTGGCCACAAAGCTCAGTTGGGTCCTGGGAGAGAGACAGCCCAAATCAGGCAAGCTTTGGCCCCAGGGAGGGGAATTTCAGTGCATCAGGGCATGGATCTCACTTACCTCAGCCTGCTACCAGTGGAGAGGCCAAAAAATGGCAAGAAAAAATAAAAATAAAATATAATTGCAGCAGTTGCAAGGCAGAGAGAAGAGGGGAAAAAATTATTATTATGTAGGAATATTAGGCAGTGAGTTCAACAAAAAAAAAGGGAGCTGATGAGGCCCCTTGGCCGTGCCGCTCAGGCCCCCAGCTGGCACCCAGTGACCCCTGGCACTCCCGGGGAGCCCTCGGCCTCTTACCAGGTAGTGCAGCAGCTGGGCAGCCGTGTCCATGTACTCGGCCAGGGAGCGCTTGCACTGCAGGAGGGACACACAGCGTCAGGGCCCGACCCCGGCCACCCCTCCCCGAGCAGCCATCTGCAAGACATGCTCCCATCGAGGAGGAGAAGGGAGCCCATCCCTGGAAGGACAGGCCTTGGAGCAAGCTGGGGTAGTGGAAGGAGTCCCTGCCCGTGGCAGTGGGTGAAGTGAGATTGTCTTTGAGGCCACTTCCAGCCTAAACCCTTGTGTGATTCCCTGCTGGCCCCTCACCCGCTGTGCCAGGTCGGGTGTCAAGGTCTCGCAGACCCGCTTGGCGTGGCCCACCAGTGCCCAGGTGAAGGCAGTGTTGGTCCCCAGCGCCTGCTGCACGGCCGTCATCAGCTGCAGGCAGTCCCCACACACCTCTTCCATCTCCTGCAGGATAGCAAGGGCAGGGACACGTTGGTACCCCACAAAATAAAACATATTCCACCGCCCCCCCCCAAAACCTGCATTTGCAGGGCTGGGATTTAAACACTGGCTGCAGTTTGGGGTAGCACTCTGACCAGCATCGCTCATTTCCCTCCTGCATCCTGAAATATTTCCCAAAGTGGTGACTGCCAGCCAGAAGTCATTTCAGCTCCGCAGAAATTTTAGGGGTTTTCTCTAACTGTTGTTAAGTAGGTGATGTTTTTTATGGATTCTCATCCCTGAGCAGCATTAGGATACTGCCATAGATTGCCCAGAGAAGCTGTGGCTGCACCATTCCTGGAAGTGTTCAAGGCTAGCTTGGATGGGGCTTGGAGCAACCTGGACAGGTTCCCTACCCATGGCAGGGGTTTGGGATGAGATGATCTGTAAGGTCCCTTCCGACCCAAACCATTCCACGGTTCTGTGGTCAGCACCATCCTTGCTTGTGCCACAGTACCTGGGCCTCGCCGTGAGGCAGATCCTGGGGATGGAGCAGGAGGGGCACGTTGGCCATGAAGGGGGCGATGAGGTCAGCAAAGTCCTGGGTGCGACCTGTGGCAGCTGCTGGTGGCTGCTGGTACTTCAAGGTCCCCGTGGGTCTGTCCCGTGGCTGGCACAACCTGATGGTCCCACACACCACCTTTGGTTCCGACTGGGGGAGCAGAGGGGTGGGGTGGGAGCTTGAGGCTGCATCTCCTCCATCACCCCTACCTCCCTGCCCCCATCCTGGGTCATTTTGCTCTCCATCTTGTCCTTCAGATGGTTTGTCTCAGGCTCCAGGAGCATCCTTGGCTCTGCAAGCCCCCAAGACATCCCAAACCATGGAAAAACCCAATTCTGGGGGCTTCCCCTGCATTACCAGCACTTGCTTGCCCAGCTGGACAAGGACGAGGATGCCAGTGTCCACCATCCTCTTGCACTTGACAGACCAGTCCTGGAAAGGCAGGTACTGGCATCTCTTATCCAAGAAGAGCCTCAGCTTCTCCTGGGTGACAGAGAGAGAGTTCAGGGCCTCAGTGAGGTTGGCGGGGAGGAACACCAGACCCACTCCCCTTCCCACTGAGACCCACCTCGGTGCGGTTGTCCTGCAGGATCTTGCCCACCACGGAGACTGCCACCTGGCACAGGTGACAGGGGATCCCCTTCTGCTGAGAGAGAGGGGATGCTCCTGGATGCTGTCACTGCACCCAGACCCTCCCCGGATCCCAATCCTCCACCCCAAAAACACCCCACGTGAACACCCCAGGGCACCCATTGACTTTTGCCATTTGCTCCGCAGACACGGATGCGGGATGCTGGGGTGGGTAGGCTGGGATCCTCCCGCCGTCTCCGTGTTTGGGGCAGGTGGGCCCCTCTCCCGCAGCCCCTCGCATTCCTGCTCCCAGCAGGGTTACCCCCAGTGCCCGGTCCCACGCCGTGAGCCGGCAGAGCTCCAGTGCCCCGCACTTGGCCGCGGTCGCCACGTCGCGGCACCAGTCCTCCGGCCGCTCGCCACACTCATGGAGGGGGCTGGCCCCGGCTGTGGGAGGGGAGAGGAGAATGTCAGACCTCAGGGTACCCCGAGACACCAAAGTAACCTCCCTGTCTGCACCGGAGTGAGCTAGCCGTGATGCTCCTCACCCTCCTTGCTGTGATTCCACCTCAACTCCCAAAGTCGTGGAGGAGGAAAGGAGTTGTTTCATTTATAAGTTATTTTTTAAGGTCGGCTTTGCCAGGCTGTCAGCTTTTCCAATGGGATGTCACTGGGTCAGAAGCAAAGGGATTTTGGGGCCCATCCTCAGCCTCTCAGCGCCCTCTGACACGCTGCGCAGGCGGCTGCTTATAAAAGCAGCAATAAACTTTGGAAGACAGGCAAACCCGGGCCCCCGGCGCTCAGCCCCGCACGGCAGCCGGATAATCACGCCACGGCTCCCGGCAACGATTGAGCAACGCCACTTTTGGTGGGGTTCTTTTGGTTTTATTTCCTACCCACGACAGCATTTTCTCCCGGCTGTAAATCCCCGGCACGGCAGCGGCGGCATGGCCCGCCCCGGCAGCGCGGTGGCGTGGCGCAAGAGCAGCGCTTTAATTGTCACCTTGGTGTGTCAGGACTCATTTTGGATGGGGCCAGTGTTTGTTTCCACCGGGAACTGTGCCCACCCAGGATGCGGCTGGGGAGGAGGCGACGAGGAGGCACAACGCAAGCCTTTCGCCGCCTTGCTTTGGCCGGGAGCTGCTCCGGGAATTTGGGAGCAGCACCCGAGCACAGGGACTGACAGACCCTGATGCAGACCCTTTTGCAAGAGGCGTTTCTAAAGCAAAGCAGAACCCTCCCCGCTCCAAACGTTTGCATCCAGCTTTTATCCCCCAGCCCTGTCTATAATTTTGCACAGCAGGAATAAAGACAAAGGCAGAAACTGCTCCTTCTACGCAACCCTGCCCTTACCAGGTTTCTCCCCCAAAGCCGCTTTCCCTGCATGCTGGATTTTGGCAACGCCTCCAGCTCATTCTGGAGACTGCAGCGTGAGGTGCCCAGGGTCATTCTGGAAAGTTCCCGGGGCGGGGGGTTGCGGGGAGAGGGGTCCCGCCTGCCCCCAGAAGCGCCGGCGCAGCCCGGCGGGTGCCGGGTGGTGTTTCAGCCCCGATTTCCCCATCGGGCTGACAGCAGCACTGGGGCAGGCGGGCCCCGGGGCAGGGCGAGTCCCCCCGGTTTCCCAGGCTTCCCACACACCTTCCCAGCTGCGCGATGCCGCGCTCGCCGCATCAGCTGAGAGGGATGTATTTATGTTTTTCAACCCTGGCCCCAGCATCAGGGCGAACAGGAATGGCAAGTCAGCAGAGGCATTAAGGGGCAGCACCAAAACCAAGGAGGCGGGAGACAACAACCCCACAGCTTTTTCTGGGCTGGTCCCGCAGCATCTCTCACAGACCTGTGTTAGAGCCCGGACCCCGTAGTGGGGTCGGGAGGATCTAAAAGACGCGGGTGGCTTGGTCCTGCACTTTCCTGGCTCGCAGAGATCCTCAGCTCAGCACTTACTCCTCACCCTGCTCAAGCTGAAAGTCAGGCAGCAAGTGCTGGGCCAGAAAGTAATTAGGACTAATCGCAACACCCAGCAACTGAGAGCCGGGGGAGCTTCCCCAGGTGGAAACCACTGCCACGGGGCAAGCAACTGGGGCAACTGGTGTCCCGTGAGCTCTCCTACACCTCTCAAAGCCGTGTTGGAGTCACCTCATGCTGCCAGGCACACAGGCAGCAGGGTTATTAAATGATGCCATTTTTGGCAAAGGAGCAAAGCAGGGACGCTCCCGTGCCACTGCGGTTCCGGGACAGCCACAACTACCCTATTCCTGTCTGCTAGGCCGGGGGGATGGGGTGGGCTTGGCTCGGGGGGGGGTCCAGCACCGAGCTCCAGCTCTGGCAGGGCTGTGCTGGCTTTCCACGGAGCCCCGGAGCGCCCCGGCCGAGCCGGCAGAGCCTGGCGAGCCGGTTGTGACGTAAACCCCGGGGGTGGCAGCGTGGGCCCCAGCGCCCCAATTCCCGGCCCGGCGCACGCCCCTGTTACAGCAAGAACCATAAATACACTTTTCCCAGCTTCCAAACCCTTCTCTCCAAGGCTCGCAGGGTCCCCGGTGCCGCAGCACCCCCGTGCCGTGCGGCCAAGGCCGGCCGGCTCCCGGCGCAGGTGGCACCGCAGGGCTGGACGGGCCGAGCACGGGTGAACTTTCCTGCTCTGCTGGAAACACCCGGACACGTCCCCCCCCCAGCCCGGGTCACGTGTGTGCACCCACAAAACCTGCACGTCACATCGGGGAGCCCAGTGAGGTAACTGGGGTGCAAGGGGGGCTCTTCACTCTAAAACACGGGGGGGTTGCTTGCAACAGCAGGGCTGCTCTTATTCCGGGGAAGATTTCCCCAGGAAGCAACGATTTGCCCTCAAGCAAGGAACAGGGGTTGGAAGCAGGCCTTTCCCAGCCTGGTTCCTGGGGATGGGCAGGGGAGGGATGAGTAAGGGACGGCAGCAGAGGTTCGCCTGCAGGAGGATTCGTTCACAGATCCCCAAGTGCCGATGCTGAGAGGGCTCCTGAGGTGAGTAGAGCACATCACCCCATCAGCCTTCCCAGAGCTCAGCAAGCCACAGCAGAACCAACTTCCTGCCTCCTGCATCTCCTATGAGGACCCTGAAGAAAAGGGCAGCTTCAGGTGGCAGCATGGTCATTCTGTTGTGACAACCAAGTGGCTTCCCCCAGCTCACACAGCAGCAGCCAGGCCCCAAAACCAAGGGCAGTAGAGAGAACAGCCACTCTCCCCCACTCACAGCTTCCCTCCTTCCATGCCCCGGCACACGACCAGCTGTGCCTGAATCCCAGAGAAGGGAGGGAACAAACCCCTTTTGCCCTGAGATCACCTTTAAGGCAAGAGTTCCAGCTCACACCTCCAGGTGGGTAACACAGACAGCAGTGCCACCTTCCCCAGCTCTCCTCTGCCCAACTCCAACACCAGACGAAGCACACTATGGAGCTCTGACACCAAAGCTGGGTATAGTTTTGGAATTCAGCAGGGTTTTCTGGGCTCTCCACATCCTACCTACCTCCAGGCCTGGCCTTACCTTGGTAGGAGCCCAGGCACACTGAAATGATCAGCACCAAGCCACTCCATTTGCTCTCCATGCCGTTCCTAAGAGTCCTCAGTGGCTGATTCCTCTTCTATGCTGCTCCCAGACTGAGGAATCTTGGATGGGCTGGGAGAAGCAGTGAGAATCCACACCTACGCAGGGCAATTACCACACCCCTCACTTTATGCCTTGATTATAAAATCATCACCAGGGAGGGAGGGACCAGAGCCAGGCAGGTATTCCCAGGAGGTCAGAAGCAGCCCAGAACCTGCTGCTCAACGCTAACCTGGCTGCAGAGGGTGGGGACAGAGAAAACTGTCCCAGAGCCACATGACAGCACCACGTTCTCTGCCTTTGAATGACATTTTTATATTTTATTTGGTATCAAGCAGGGAATGAGGACACAGGGGAAGCCACATTAAGTGCGAGTCAGCAGGGAAGGCCGGTATCAAGAAGTCCCTCTGGCCTGCACAAGGCAGCGATTGCAACACGGGGCTGTTGCCTCACACCAGGCGTTGTGTTTGTCCAGGGAAGAGACAGGCAGCAATCCCAGGCAAGCCTCTTCCACCTGCAACCCTGCTCAGCAGAACAAAGGCTTGATGGGACATGCAGCGTAATGGGAACCTGAATCCATTCAGTCCCAGATTCCCAGTGACACCTTGGGATGTGCCTTCTCCTGGCCCTGCAGCCAAGGGGGACCTCAACAAGAACCAATACCAGTGAGAGAAATTAAACACATGAACTCATGGGTTTACAGAAGTTTTTATTGTTCATTAAGGAAGCTTTTGTGCAAAAAAACCCAAAAAAAAAAAACCAAAAACAAAAGGGACTCCCAGCAGCAGCACAGGACTTCCCCTGGTTCACCTTGCCCAGCATGAATCCTACTAAAAACCCCAGGAAAATAAAACCTTCCCAACCTGCCAAGTTGTCAATGCAGCCCCACCTCCCCCCAGGAAAGATCCACACCATCCAGTTTAAAACACCAAATGCCACCCTCCGTGCCGTGGTGTCACACAACCCATCCCTCCAGGGCAGCAGTGCCAAAGGGACAGAGCCCATCTCCTATCTGCTCCATCTGCCCCAGCTGGGATACACCCCCAGAACCACTGCACAAGCCTGACAGGACAGAAAGCTGCAGGTATTTTATGTCTTTAGGGGAAATTTTCTTTTTTTTTCCTCTTGTTTAAAGCCATGAGTGCTTCAGCATTCAGGAAACAGGGGAGAACAACCTCTGTTGCCATCTGTCAGCACTACCCAGGCTTTTAGTACGCACACAGATCAACTAAAAATCTGCAGTCCAGTGGTTTTCCAATGAAAAATACTCTACTTGCTGCTACAGCATTGTTACTGGAGCTCCTGCATGCCCCGCACACCTCAGGAACAGCAGGCATTACCAGAATCTTTCTGAACAGGACTGGAATTTTCAAAGCTCCACATCTGCCCAGATGCTCCTTCCCAAAGGTCTCCTCAGAGCAACTTCAGTGCCTCTGCTTTGGGGATTTACTTGATCAGAAGTGCACACCCAGTGCAAGGTCTGTCCCAAGCAACACAAGCAGGATTCTCACTCCCAAGGACCCTTCACATCGAGGCCTGCCATGTTCCCAGGGTAGCAAGCCTGCCTTGAATGCTTTTTAGGGGGGGATTTTAGGCCATTTAAGTGGAATCTCAGAGAGATGTGTCAAAGGCAGGCTGTCAAGTGTGCCAGCAGAGCTTTAAATAGCTACTTTATTTAGGGCTCCTGCCATCTCTGCTTGCTGCATTTCCCAGCAGAAATGGGAACTCTGGATAACAATTCATACCTCCAGTTACTCAGAAGGGTGTCAGTGAGAGTGGGTGGGCAGCAGTGGGAGGAGCCCCCAGGCCTCACAGCACCTCTCAAGTTTTAGATGACTGAAATATGCTGTGAGAGAAAAAGCAGAATCAGGGGACAAACAGGTTTACAGTAAAACCCGTTTTTCCACAAATTGCACCCTTAGTGCTGAGCTCCCTTTGACATATTCTCAGCTCCTGCTGACTTGATCCTCCTCCATCTTCCAGTGACAGCTCACACTTCCTCCTCAGCACCCAGCTGGCTGCTTGTGGGAAGCTGCAAGACCAAGCAGAAGTGAGCAACTAGGATAAGAAAAAAGGGAGTCATTCCTCAGGTACACCAGCATGCTTCAGGAAACTGACATCCCACTGGACTGGGCCTGGCAGCAGAACACCTGTGCTGAGACTGAGCAGTCCATGGAAATCAGAAGGATGTGATCAAAGGCTGAGGAGGGTCCTCCTTAGCTATAACAACACCATGGGCCACAAGCGTGGTCACTCAAATGCAAAAGGCTGATCACTCCAATGCATCTTTTTAATTACCAGTGACTTTGAAAGTTAGCTGGGCACACAAAGCCCCCTCCTCTGCATCTGCAGAGCTTTGAAAATTCCAGCCAAGAAGATTCCCAGATTCAACATTATCCCTTAGAGTTCCCAGACACAGAAAATAAACATTCCAGCCAGATGTTAAAAATGCAAAGCATGTAAAATTCTTCCCAATGCTGCCTACAGAAAGACATTTGAAAATTTAGTCGCTATCTTGCTCTTTTTTTAAATTAAAAGATAAGAGCCATGTCTCATTTCACCATCTCTGTCATTCTTCCCAGCACATAAACACTTCAGCCTACCAATTAAAAAAAAAAAATCTACAACACACTGACTATTTTTAGGAGCATAATGGGTTAAACTGTACAATCAAAAATATCTTTGTTAAGTCAACAACAAAAATCTGATCCTTCAACAGCAGCACTGCTACAGAAGAGTTACAACAAAGGAACTTGAAGGTCAAATTGTTAATGAGGCAGAGAGGAGGGACAGGTGAGATACAGCTCTCTGCCAACCTCGGCCCACATTTCCTAAGAGCCTGGCAAACTTTCAGAACTGGAAATTCTTCTTCTAGTTCCACACATGACGTTTGCAGTGATCAACAGCCTAAAGGGGAAGAAATAGCTGATATTAGTGGAAAAAAGCCAGTTTGCAAACAAGCAGTTCAACACCTTATACTGAGCCAAGATCTTGGGAGCAAATCTGTTTTTCTTAAAGTAAGTGATTTCAAAGAGGTCTAGAATAAATAACATCCTGAGCCCCACCAGCCAGGAGGTTTAGGAAAGAAGGCTGATGACCCTTATCCGTTAAGGCCTGGCAGAAAAAGCAATACTGGAAGCCAATTTTTAGAGCCTGCTGAGAGATTGTGACACAGTCTGTTGGCTGCAGGAACACTGACTAAATATAAAGCTGACACTGTACCTTACTATAGATTGTGAAATACTGGCAGACAGGTGTGGGACACAAAAAGGAGAGGAAAAGTCAGCTTTGACAAAGCTAAGAGCTATGAAACACACTCTCAACAAACTAGTACCCTTTTGCTTATTTTGAACTGGAGTTCATCCACTTCAAAGTGCAGCAGAAGCCAAAAATAGCTCAGAAGGAGCTGTCAAAGATCAGAAGGAAACTGGAGGCAGAAGGCTGCTTTACGTACATTGCACTGAGCAGCAGTGTCCATGTTCTTACACCAGTAGCCTGGACCCCAGACACAGGCATCATTCCCCAGGAGAGGCTCTTTAGCTGATTCACAGACTCCGAGTTTCTGGGAAAAGAGCAGCAGCACAGTCAGCACCAAGAGATCTCAAGTCCAGCCCTATGTCTGAGCTTCCACCTGAGTGAGTGTGGAAGCTGCACCGAGTCTGCTGCAGGAGCTCTCACTGAGGTCACACCTGCAGCTGAACCAGCAGCCACATAACCTGACCCAGGGCAGTTAAGTTACTGGAACTCCTTCATATCCAGTTTTGAAAAACAAATCTTCTAGAGAGGGACCTTTCTCAAGAAATGTCCCTTTACCTCCCACCACATTCAGGGCACATCACACCCTGTCACTGAACCTCAGCAGTGGATAACCACTGGCAGCTCTCTCCTGTTGCCCTTCCTTGTGCTGGGCTGGCAATCAGACAGCTGTCCATTCAGGAAGCCTTGCACAAGGGGCTTGCTCCAGGCATTCAGCATGCTGATTTGATTCCAGCAGAGATTCTGCATGCTGGGCACTGAAAGGCACCCAGGACACCAGGCACTCAATAAAACCAAACGCAATACTCACAGTGCAAACAAAAGTGGGATCCATCACTTCTGCCAAGAGTTGCACAACCACGGGTTCATACTGTTCCACAAACTGCACACACTGTAACAAAACACAGGGTGAGATTCTCCTGCTGGAGCCTCTGAAAGCAGAGGAATGTGTGGTCTGCAGCAGGCAGGCCTGCGTGCTACCCTGAACACCCCAACAACACACTCCACAAGGATAAAGCAGAGGCTTGAGCTCTGCACATGGCAAAGGAGTCAGCCACTAATCACACAACTACATCATCGTTTCTGCTTGCTCATACCTGCCTGCAACTGTCACGCTATGAGGAGATGAGGGGTCACAAGGAAAAGAACCAAACAGGACAGGCTTTGGGAAAAGAACCAAGCAGAAGAAGCCTTGACTGCAAAGCTTCATCTCTGATCATGGAGATCATGCCTGTCTCAAGAGGAAAGCACACAGAACCAGCTGGAGACAAACTTCCTGAGCAGGACAGCAGCAAGGACTCCCAGGCACTTTTACTCAAGTTATTCCCTCAGACTAGGCAGCAGCAGGAGCACTTCCTGCCAGAACAGCCTCTCTCCCTCTAGTGGAGAGGCAGGCTCCAGAACTGAGGAAGATGCTGCTGCTCTCAGCAGAGACAAACAGCACAAATTAATAAACCAACCACAGCTATTAAACAGCCTCACAGCAGGAAGAGCTGTTCCACAGCTGCTTTAAGCCTCTATACTCTATCCCCAGTAAACTTACAAGCAGTTGCCACTTGCTGACACTCAGCAGCCACCTAATAAGATTTTCAGGTAAATATTGATATCAGTGGTCTAACAGGTGTCCCACTGGAATTACACCAGCCTACTTTCAATTACTTCATTAATCCCTGAGCAAGATCAGTGTTGAGGGAAAAAAAAATAAAACCTTCAACTGTTCCCACCCACTGTTCTCAGAAGATTTCCAGGCAAACCTTTCCTGACTGCAAATTAGTACAACAGTCCAGCCAGTCAATTCAGACCCTTAAAAGCAGACATCTATTCAAGGGACTGCCAGCTCCCAAGGATGGGAACTGAGCAAACCTAATCCCCCTGCACCCCAAACTCCTCCCAGCCTTTAGCAGAGAAGGCTGTTACAAAAACCAACAAGACTGCTTTCTAGTTTTCCCAAATACTCTGCAAGATGTCCCTGCCTACAGCAGGGGGGTTGGAATCAGATAGTCTTTAAGGCCCCTTCCAACCCAAACCATTCCAGGATTCTGTGTTTCATCCTTCTGTTCATCTCCATCTGCCTTGCCCTGACTGGAAGGCAGGCTGCCACACAGCAAGGTCATTCAACTGCCTCAGATCATCAAGCCTTTTCCCCATTTTTTTTTTTCTTTTGCTCTACTGGACAGGAGGAGCTGCTATGCTTTGGTGCTAATTAGTAAAGGGAAAAACCTGTGAAGGATCAGGTTTCTGGACACAAGCCAAGTCCCAGCTGCACCTGTGGACAGTTTGTCTCCAGCCAGAGACAAGGCATTTGGCCAAACACAGAGACCTCTGTTAGGAGTACCTGGACATTTATAGCAGAAGCAGAGACACTTGAGAGATGGACCTAAAATTAGCATATAGACAGAATATCAGATGAAACACTCAGAAAATGAGGTTAAGCATAACTGTCACCGTTAGGATCTATGTAAACCCAACAAATCAACAGGGACAGTTCCCAACCACCAAGACCATGGCTTTTTAGTCTCCTCCTGCACAAACACCTTACCTGTTCACTGACAGACTCTGGCAGGAAGTGACAGACTTTTTCCAGTAAAGCTTCAATTTCAGCTGTCGTGGCATTCTTCTCTAGCTCTTTGTCTGCATAAGCCACCACCATCTTGCATATATCACAGAAGCCACCTGCAGGTTTCACTACAACTGAGAAGGAAAATAGAAAACAAACCAAACATCAGTGCTGGGGTAAAGAGAAAGAGAAGAAAGGAGGCACTGTGAGCAGTGTCCTCAAAAGAGATCTCATCATAGGTGAACCAGCTCATTTTGAACACCACAGACCCCTGACCACACACCTGGCTGCTGGGGAAGCTTGCTGGCTGCACAGCATTTCAGCATGGCACACACAGCTTCAGGATTTGTTGCCTCCAAGAGCATGTCAATCACAGCCTGGCCATAGACCTCAATGAAGTCCTTGCACTGGTCCTTGACGCTTCCCGGGAACAGGCGGCAGACCACCTCCATCTCATGCACAATCTCCTCCTGAAGCACAGGGCAGGAGGAGTAAATGAGGGACAGAAATTTCACTCAGTTCATAAGCACACCTTTTCTGTCCCACCCAGGACAGAAATGTTGCTGTTGTGAAAACAACAGCAATAAAGGCAATAAAATTGACTTTGCTTTCCCCTTCGATACAGCCCCATCTCAGGAAAGCCTAGGAAGGGTACAATGCCCATCACTCACACACCTCTGTCTTGTTGCTCTCCAAGAGGCCAGTCACTTCTTTCACCATGGTCTCACAGATTTCACACAAGGAAAAAGTCTTCTCTTGAACTGAGGCCTTCTGAGTACACAGAAGAAGAAACACACACAATAAATCAGCACTGGACCACAGCTGACAGGGACAATTCCTAACAGCATTCACCTAGCTGCTCAGTTTGGGTTATATTCAAAATGTCACACAGAACCCAAATCCAACCTCAAAGGTCTCAGTAAAAAGCCTGTCTGAATGAACGGGCATTTGTATGACTAATTTTAAGACTACAACCCCCAGGCTGTATGAGGAGTTGAATTTAGTCGACACAAAGAAATAAGCAATCCCACAAGACAGAAGTCAAGGAAAATATATAGTGGTTTTTAAAATACATTAATGGAGAACAACATTTCCTAGAATTGAGAGCACGCTCCTGTTCGCAAAAATAACCTTTGGAGAAGTCAAGGTGCTTCTTCAAACTCAGAGCTTCAGATTTCTGACTCTGATCCCTCATCTGCACATGCAGAGTGCTGCCTCATTTTTAAAAGGGATCAAAGTATTACTCCAAACAAAGAGCAAAACTCAAACTGAGAATTTACATTTAAGATGTCATTCAGAACTGCTGGAACAAGAGTTCCCCTTTCAATCCTGAAGCATTACCTTGTAGCTCTAGTTCAGTGTAGGCTCTGCTGTTCAAACAAATCAATCAGCTTTCCTACTTCACAAATCAGCATCAGAAACAAGAAAAGGCCAGGAATTTATATGCAGGGAGACTTGGATTATTCAGTCTGCATGAAAGCTCATCTTTTTCACCTGGTTTGTTACACTAAAGCAAAAAGGAAAGCAAAGTACAAAAAGCCCATCTTACCTCCACAATTTCCATTTTCACCTCATGAACCACCTGAGCTGGCACCAGAGGCTGAAGGGGAACAGACTTCACAGAAGAACAGAACCCAACCATAGCACAAATGTCCTTTGGTTGCTGGAAAGAGATGTATAGGCAATTTTTAAAAGTCTAGAAGTCTCTGCCCTTTCTACAGAGCCTTTGAGCAGGCACAGAGAGCAAAATTTTGAAAGGCTCCAACACAAAAGTTTCATGACTACTTCTACTTCAAGTATTGCCAAAGCATTGGTAAGTTTATAGGCAGGACAGCTACTGGATGGAATTTAGCAGTTCCTGTTAAAGAGGAAGAGATTAAAAACCCCATTTAAAAAAACACATCCCATGAGCCACACTTTGCAAGCCCTTCAAAAGGAGTTGACTTAAGAGTTACCAACACCAGAACAAGCCACCAGCAGCATCATGTCAGAGCTGCATCCACAAAGCTGCTCCCCAGCTTTAAGTAATCACGGGAGAGGCCAATTATCCTGACTTCAGAGTTCACCCAAAAGCTGAAAGAAATGCCTAGAAGAACCTCTTTCCTCATCCACAAACTACCTTCTTTAAAGCTGCCAGAAACATCACATTCTGCAAACAGAAACAGTTTCTTGCATTATCGAACACAGCCTACAAGAAACAAAAGTTGAGCTTGTTAAAACCCAACCATTTGTACTGCAACAACTGAACTCGCAGTGTTCTCACAGTAAAAGAAAACAGCAAATAGAAACCAAGTCTGTAAAAAGGCTTTCTTTCTCAGAAATACACCCTTCATGCATTTCTTTTTTGAAACATACATTACTAAATGCATGAAGAAATGCCAGACATGAGGCAAACCCTTCTAAGGAGTATACCCAAGGTGAGAAAGGCTGTACAGAGTGAGACACAAAACTTGCATTTTCCCACCTAAAGTCTATTTAAGTTAGAAAAGGATACCCTTGGTCCGACAGGTAATTAGAAGATCATATCTCACCCTGTTCCAAGTTTCCTACAGCAGGGGCTTATCCCAGAATTAATATTAAATACATCATGCTACAATCTCATGCACAGGCAAAGGCAGCACCTCAGAGACACTGTGCTGCTTCAGACTACTCCAGGCAGCACCTTTAAGTCAAGCCCTTTGGTTCATGCATTGTAAGAAGCAGTTCCAGATATTAATGTTACAGCAACACCCACATCCACACCATGTTCCTCACAGAGGGATGACAGACACAAGGTCCCACAGGACAGGTTAAATTAAAAGCCCAAATCGCTCTAGGAAGCCTTCATCTTTTCAGTTCATGTACTTCAAACATCTATATCAGTCCTAGATTTAAAGGTTAACCAAGAAAAGACCTGGGGACAGTTTTGCTCAAGCCCTTTTGAGCCCAGACTTGAAACCAGCAGCTGTCAAGAGCCACTGGCATGCTTTTTCCACATCTATCCTTCTTCTATAAGAGGGAGGATATTTTCTGCTCTACTGGCCAAAGCATAATCAAGTCGAAATCTTGATAGCACAAAGTGGTATCTGGAGCTGGAAGTAGGACTGATGCACTGGAGGAAGCCTTTAGTCTTTTTCTGTTTTAATAACAAAAATATCCCTTGTATCTGTCAGCACTAGGCACAAACAAGCCAAGTGTACAGCTAAGAGAGCAAGAAGTGAACTACAGGCCCTTTAAGAGCAAAGGGTGAACTACAAGCAGACTATCACCACAGGCAAGTTGCTCACCTACCTGATCCTTCTGTTGACAGGGGAGATTGGAGACAGAGGAAGAAAGGAGAAATTGAAGATAACAGTTAAGAGAAAAAAACACATCAAGCACTTGGAACTGCATATATTCTTTCCACAAAGATAATGGAATATGACACAGTCCCCACCCCAAAGATCCTCAGCTACAGCAACTCACATGTAATTGCACAGTGCTAACCAGCATTATTCATCTGCAGCTATTAAGGCATCCTGGGCAAGACTACCTCCAGAGAGTCTGGACAACACTCAGATGCACACAAGGGGTAGTCATATTCCAATTTTAGGTATTAACAACACACTGCATTGCAATGCTTAGAATGAAAAACTAAGTGCTGTTGGAACAAACACCGACTTCCCCGGCACATGTTTTAAGGAACAGGATGAGCTTCTAAGTAGCCTATAGCAACTAGAAACAAAAAAAGGCCACTATGTTGCCAAATTCAGTTTCAAGTCAGCCACATATTCACCTGTAATTTGTTATGTCACCTGTGGCATCTACAGACTGCACTAAGGAAAGGCTTAGCCATTTTTTAAAGGCCCTCATCTCTCTGGATAAAGAGGTGCTGTGTATGAGGTAAATGTATGTTGCTGCAGAAGGTACCACTCACTTTCCATGGCTCCTGTCAAGAGCTCAGAGAGCAGGAACCTTCAGACAGCAATTCCAAAAGGATGTGCAGCCTTGCTTCCAGGAGACACCTTATCTCTCACACATGAACTAGTTTTGCAATACTGTGACAAAGCCAACTCTGATACCCTTAACACAGTATTTGAGGGAGGGGGAAGTGGTGTAAGCACAGGACTGAGATAAAAGAATATAAAGGAACATGTGTAATGTATTTTCATATTTCAAAGGATGAGAGTGGCTTTTGCACTGCAGAAGTGGTTATAAAATGGAAGGAAACATGCTAAAGAAAGCATCCTGAAACTGAAATTACATATCCAAAAAAACCACCAACTTCAAAGCATTAACACCAAGACTTACAGAGCACGGGCTCTCCCCAAAGTTTTACCGCAGTGCATGTTTCCTGTTTCCAAAGAAGTTAGCTACACAAGCCAGAAAAATGAACTGAGAGCAAATACTGCACTTTGCTGATCTTACCATGTGCATCATCATCTGGATGGCCAAGTCAGAATACTCAGAGATGTAGGTCTTGCACTGCAGAAAGTGGGAAGATAAAGTCTCGTGACTATCAAAGCCCTCGCGCTGTAGAGTTCATCTAGAATTTTCTAATACATCTCAAAGGTATTAATTTCCCTGCTCTACTGCATAACAACAGATCTTTCAGAGCTTGGCCTAAATACAAAATGGCATTTCAGGTTACAAAACTGCTGCATAGACAACTGCTTAACCTTTTCTCTTCCTCTCAGGGCAAAAAGCCCCAGTCCCCACTGAAACAATCACATTACCCACACAGACCATTTTTGTGAAAAAGCCTTTAAGGGCTAGAAGCAATCTGGAGTCCTTCTCCTGCTCCCCCATCCCACCCAACTTTCCTGACCATGAAGTTTACAATTTCAGTGGTGCTACTGTTATACTGTGTTAACACATGCAACAGAGTCTCCTTTGTGATATTAAATAGAGAACGTGATGAGGGGATTAAGGCACTGAACAAACTATTTTATGTTTGCTTACAGGACCATAAATAAAAAAGGACCGTTTACCATATCGGACATCCCAGGTCCCAAACGGTCACACTCCTCCTTGGCATGAGCAACCAAAGACTTCACAAAAGAGGAGTTTGTCTTCACAGCTTCCTGAACATCAGTGACCAGCTGAATGCAATCCTGGCACACATCCCCACTCGCCTGGACAAAGAGTGAAAGGAAACTCAAGTTGACACAACTTCATATAACATGTTTTGGAAGTTCCTGTTACTACCAAGTTTTACAAGCTATTCTGAGCTATGTACAAACCTTAATAAATACTCTGGGGAATACTTTGAAGTCTGAGCTAGTAGGGAGACAGATGAGCTACTGCTGGTGTGTGCAGCAGCCACTAGATGGAGATTAGGTACCTACTTGGCTCCAAAGCCGAGATAACAGTTAAGGATCCAATCTTCAAATCTCTTGGTTTTGTTACAGACCACAGTGGGGAGGCTTCTGAATCTGGTATAGATCTTACCTGCTCCACACACAGCAGCTTGTTCTCAGCCCACTCACTGCTCAACTCTCACACCCCAGCTTGCTGTCAACACTCAGCCTCTGCACTCAAATTCATTGCCTCATCTATTCTCCTTTGTCAACTACCTGTTCTTTTCCAATCCAGTCCGTCACCCTTACATTCAGAGACAAATGCATCCCCTGAGGGGCACAGCTAGCAGGTTGCTCAAAATATGGGAAAAGTTGTTCTTCCTTTGAACGCTGGTGCCAAGCTTTCTCTCAGAAAAATTGTTTCCAGCAAGATCTGCTTGTTTACCACAGTCCTGGATGGCAACAACACAGCACAAGAGTTGCCTTTGCAGACTGTAGAACTTAACCCAAGATTATACATATGGTCCATGCTAGAACAGCCCTTAGCCCTAGGCTTACCTTAGGCTTCTGCTTGGGCTTGTCTTGAGGGTAAAGGAGAAGAGGCACGTTAGCCATGAATGGGGACGCCAGTTCGGAGAAATCCAGCTCTGGGATCTTGTTGGTCTGGAGCTGTTTCTGGAGCTTCATTGCTGCAAGGTGCTTCTGAAGGGACTGGCACAGAGCAAGGGCACTGCACACAACCTCAGGTTTATCCTGGGGGAGACAAGATATACACATAAAGCTCCAAACTGATGTCACTTTAAAGTTCAGAGTAGAGAGTCCTTCAGATGAAACATGGCTAAGACAGGGAAAATGTTTCATAGCAAGGAAGGAGTCTTCAAACTAACAGTACCAGTGTTCCACAAAGGATTGAAGGATGATATGCACAATCTTAGGCAGAAGAGAAATTCATCATCAACAGCACAACTTCTAGTATCAACAGCTATTGGAAAATCATTATCTACTTACGAGCTCTTCCTTGATCATATCCATGATAACTGGTAGGTAGGAATCCACAATTTCTTTGCACTCAGAGACAAGGCCTGGGTCAGGAAGAAACTCGCAGGTCTTTTCTAAGTAAGAGCGGATCTCATCCTATGAAAGATGAAGGGAGCAGAGATAGACTATGTCTCTCTCTCAAATTCTCTTTCCATTCCCAAAATGCACAATACAAAGCCTGAAACAAGCTCCTTGGACTCGGGTAGGTCTGGGTAGCACCAAGCAAAACTAGAATGAGGTTCTACACTATAGATACATTTTCCCCAGTTCTGGACCTTCAATGAGACCCTGCCACAGCACAAACATGTCATGCTTGTACAGCCTGCACAGCCCATACTTAACAGAACACTTACAATTAAGAGGAGAAAGTGAACTTCTGGGCTCATGAAACAGTGACTTGTTTATAAAAAGTACCCACAGGTTGACAAAAGAAAAAGGGAAGCAGTGCCCACAAACCAAAACAAAGGCCAGCTGGTGTAACCACCCACTCCTACAGACTGCAGTACTCCACCTTTTAATATTGGTGCCCCACTGGCACAAGAACAACTTTATTAAGCACCTGCAGTCAATCAGGAATGTGTTAAGGCATGCAAGGCTCTAGAATTTGCTAATTTCTAAACCAGCAGAGGCTTTAAAAGCCTTTCCCCAAGCACTCTAGTCCCTTTCAACATCTGCTGCTTATGTTAGGAAAACAACACAGACTACTCTTCCACCCCCTTACCACGACACCTTGAAACCAAACAGTGTTTTGGGGTGAGGAGAAAAGGAGCTCTGCTTACCTCAGTGCCATTATCCTTTAAAATTTTGCCAGCAACTGTCACAAGCTCCTTACACAAGTCACAGGGAATACTGCTCTGGAGAGAGAAGCGGAGAGTTACTTGGAGAAAGAAATAAGGGCCTGTAAGAGCAGAGTGTGAACAACAGCACAAACAGCAAACACTACACCTGGAATTAAGGAAGGCCAGGGTGGGAAGAGGTCTTTTTAAACAAAGAGCCAGGCTATTTCAAGCACGTCCAGCTACAGTTTCATCAGTAAACCAATGCTGTAGGAAGAAGCCGGCATGCTACTACTTGTTCATTTCACCTCCTCCCAGTCCCTTGAAATGTAAAGTTGATTGCCCCAAGACACCTTCTCCTTCTGCCTTTTCCTTCTGAGAGTTCACAATTGCTAAAAACCTTCGAACATTTCAGGCTGCTTCAACCATTGCAGTTGTGCTCTGACATTCCTCCCTTCCCCTACTTTTCCTTAAACTGAAGTATCTCTGCACAGACATAGCCAATGTGGACTGAATGCATCTGTAAGTAAAACACCTTTTTCTCCCCTAGAAAACTGTGAAACAATACCCAAACTTCAGCTACATCTAGTAAAGCAGCCCTCACATTTAGCACAAATGCAACATGAAAAGCTGCACTAAATGTAACATTTGTACTATTATTTACTGTCATGCCTTCCATAATTTAACATATGCTGCATATTTCTGGGAATTTTAACCTTTGAGAAAGACCTAAAGAAATACACAGCCTTTTTGTAATAATTGCTCAAATTCTGAAAAGACTCCTATGAATTAGGAGTCAGTAATAATACAGAGGAACAAGTGAAATCCACTAGCTCCATTCCATACATGGCTGGGTGATTGTGCAACAGGTCACGGGAGAAGTCAGCAGACAAGTTGTGCAAGGCAAAGCAGTGAAAAGCAACCTCCATCCAGCACCCAAATTAAGGCACAGCAACCTCGGCAGAGTCAGCTCTAGCACTTAACTCCAGAGACTGGAGAAATCTTCCTCAGCATGTCGACAGCAGCCACCTAAGCCCCAGGTGGGCCCGGGGGCTCTCAGAGGCTGGCACTTACCACAGCAGGCTTGTTCCAGACGTTCTGCTGGCAGTGTTTGACTGCTCCGCACTGCGACGCCGTGCGAATGCTCTGGCACCACACCTCCGGCCCCTTCACGCACTCCTTCTGCCACAGCACAGGGCTTGCCACGGCTGCCAGAGAGAGCAAACTGAATCAGCCTCTCCAGCTGCAAAAATAACCACCTGTTTATTCATGTCTTTAAGCACACTTCAAACCAGAAAATTTTGGCCTGTCCCGAACACAGGTTACAGAGTAAAAGAAAAAAAAAACTGGAAAAGCTGTAAAGGTTGAAATTCCCGAGTCTCAGCACCTCAGCAGTCCGTTCCCCCACCATCCACCTTTTGTAAAAAAAAATTAAAATCTCAAAATACAAAACCTCACTTTGCTTAGCACACAAGAACTATCAGATGATTTGAAACAGAAAAACTGCAGATTACAGAGATCTACCCTACAGACAGCTGATTCCCAAAGCTACAAGCTCCCTGTTCTCCTGCCCTACTCTGAACTAGCACTTCAGCTCTGAACCAGCTTGTAATTGCTGTCTACATTCCTCCTCCTACATGAAGCATCCTGTTCCCACACAGCAAGTGAGAGAAGAAATTAGATTAGGAGCCACAACAATGTACACATTGTATGCATGACTTAACAGCAGGTACAGACCAAAACACTGACCATAAGCAGAAAGCTTTAAGAATGTTCTTAAGGAATGTTCTATCATACCTTTTTAAACCCACTAAATTTATTTAGACTTCCTTTTTTTCTCTTGGTCAGGTTTTCAACTGTGTACAGAAAAATCTGTGGGTGTGAAAAAATGTACCAGTCCTTTTTTGGACTTTACCTCCCATCCCATGTGGGTCTGTCATGCAGTATAAAGCTTTCAAGTAAGATAGAGAGTATCTTTTCTGGACAGTCCTCGTAAAGAAACATAAAGTATCTGCACTATGAGTAATCAGTAGGACAAGTGAATCAAATGTATGTTTTTGCTGACTTTCCTTTTTTTTTTAATTGTGCTGTCTGGACCTGACACCTAACTTCTCCCAGTTTCTAAAACCATCTTATGTGTCAGTGTCAGTAAGCTTTGTTTCCTCAGGAGACAGTGCCCTACATTGCACTAACCAATCAACAAACAACTCCTAAAATTCTACAGCAGGCAGTCTCCAAAGAAATCCACCACGGTCCAAGCCTACAAGGCACTGCTGCTGAACTTTACAAAAATTAAAAAAACAAAACAAAACATAAACCCAACCCGTTCAAATCTATTAGCTGTACAGGTGTTCTCTTTACATCAATGCTGTTTGCACATCACAAAACCCTGTAAAATTACACTGTCAACCACGAGGCAGGAGTTCAGCTATTTCATTCCTATGAAGCTTCTGGTAAAGTTACAGCAGATGAATAATCACTTTCCCATTTCTCATGCCTTGTTCTAGGCAATTAGAGGATCGATTTAAAGTTGAATTACCAGTGCATCTACAAGGTACATGGCCACCACTCATCAAAAAGCCAGATAAATGCTACTTTATAGGTGGCATTCTGCAGCCCTCTCGACTGTTGATTTATAAAGCCTCTTTACACTGGACTTCAGAGGAATGACCCATTTATTTTAAGAAAAACGTGCTTTGCACGCCTGATTTTTTACACAAGAGCTTGAAGCTTGTCACCCTCTCTTTCAGTAAAAAGCCTTCATTGCATATTATTCTTGAGCAGGACAGCACACTGGTACTGCCTGGGAGACTGCAGGAGTAAGACTTCAAAGCTTCTAACAATGTATGGCTAGGAAAATATTTACAGCCTATTCTAAACTCCAGTATTATTGATATGGAAGCCCTAAGAATAGTTAATTTTCAAAGTCAGAGTGGCCAGCCAAAAAGCTGTCAGCTCTGGCAGGGTGACAATAAACAAGACTACATTTGGTTGAGGGAAAGTTATTCTTCCCTTTTAGATACTGGCATTGAACAGTGGTAGGAAGGCTCTGAAAGGCAGAGTCAAGCTCTGAATGAAGTCAGTCAAGACCTGGACTTTAAACAGTGGAATCAAGGATTCCCAACTATTTACAAGCACAGCTTTTAACCTACACCTTTATCAAAAGACAATTACTCCTCCTACATTGAAACATACTGTAAACTACAAAACTGAACTATACAACTCCAATAATAGTTATTCCAAGCAGTCTCTCAAACTCTTGTTTTAGGAGAGTTTTAAAGCCAAATGGAGGCATTCATGCTGTAACTTGCATTGGTTTGATCAGGCTCTTAGTGAGCTTTCAGGTTTTGTTTGATTTTTTACTTTTAAGATCCTGTCACTGTATGACTTTTCAGATCTGCACCAGCTTCAGCACAAAGTCTTGTTCCTTCTTCCTCACAGCCTTAACAATAGATAATTATTAAGTGTATGACACAAATACTACGTTTCTGATTTATTTTTAGTTATCAGCTTTGCTGGCTGTGTGTCAAGACAACTCTAAATTTTATGTTTTCAGTACAGCTCTTTCTGGTCAGTGACTTAGACAGTGACTAAGCAAATTTGTTAGGGCCACACATGGCTGGCACATTTTAGAGCAGATACAGAGCAAAGATCACACACACAAACCATGGCTTCTTTTCTGACACCTTCTACAGTGACTTCAAACACAGTTAAATTCTTACAAGTTTGTTCTGCATTATGGGGAAGTACTTTTGTGTTAAATATTATATCCAATATGAAAGGATGCACCTTCATTGCAACAATATCCACCCTCCCTTTCTGAACATCCTGGGAAAAACAGAAACAAAGCTAAAAAAACTCTGCATTTATTCAAGTCCTGAAGATTCAGAAAAGAATAGCTGGAAACTCTCTACTGTTACCACTTTTTCCCTTTTAACTTGCTCTCCTATTTAACTATGAAACAGATTTTTTCCCCTCATGTATTAACTTGTATTACCACAAAGGCAAACATGTCAGTGAAGTGTGTTAAGACCTTGAGCTGTCTCAGAAAAACTCCAGTTTTGAGTTTTGTCTTAAAACTGTAGTTTTGAGTTTTAACTCTTCCCTCCAAATATCCTTTGCTACAAAAGGAGCAACACCTTAACATGGTATTTCACATCCCCAGCACAGCAACAACCCAAGAGAAAGCAAAGCACCATCAGTTACCTCAAACAGATGGATAAACCCAAGGGAATTACTTGCTTTGTTATCTCTGGCATCTCTTTATTTTACATATTGTTCTTTACCTTAGGTCATCCATTTTTTATTAGATTTCTCCTTTCTCTGTAGATCAGCTCTCAACAGTCACATGTAATGCCCACCAAGAGCTTTCCTCCCCATTTCCTGAAGTTCTTGCAAGCCACTGTTTTTAAAGCATTAAACAAGTTTATCTGTGAAGGCCAAGGTGTTTCCTTACTCATCCTCTTTACTGGTTTCTCCCTGCCTGAACCACTTCAGATATTGGCTTCTTCAATTTAAGAAAAAAGAGCCTTACCAAGTTTATTCTAACATACAGACACAAATTTGGGAAGTAAAGGTGATGGCCCCCTCAGAAAATATCATCTTTTCCACTTGGCTTATACAGCCATGCATGCAAAAGCACAACTCAGTTCCTCACTCCTCCCCAGGAAACAGGAACCTAAAAGGAAAGAAGCTCATAATGTCTGGATTACCAAGGACAGCTACAGGAAAATTGCTAGGCAATTACCTTTCTTGGTAAACACCTTCCCTCCCCTCAAGCATTTGTCTCATTCTTCTTCCACAGAGAGCCAGTCTGAATTTCTTCCCCTAGATTCTCAGAAAAACATCCTAAGAAACCCCCTCCAAAGCTGCACTGAAGCTAAAATGAGACTTAAAAGTTAACACCTTATATAAGAGTCAATGAACAGGGATTCTGGGGGGCCAGACCAGACTCTCTAAAGAGCCAAAGGATGAACCAGAACACTACCATCCAGAACACAAAGAACTTCAACCTGAAGACTCCAGCCTCCTCCAAATCCAACTGCTAGAAAAACTCTTGGTTACAGACAAAATAACCTGTAATTTGGAAAAAAAAAGACACCATGAAAGCACTGAGCTGCTGTTCAACTCAATGGATTGAAGTAAAATATGAAGATCATTTAAGGTGCTGTAAACTCTCATGCTTTTGTGACAGCCCAGCCTGCCTAAGTGTATTAACCTATTCATCAGGAAGAATATCATTCTCAAGCTGTCCTACTTGCAATGTTAAAAAAAAAAAAATCATTATCTCCCACGGACATCACAGACCAAGCAAATGCATCAGCCTCTGCCATCTATGCTCTGTCAGTTACTGACTTTTCCCCATGCCCCTGGAGACTTGCAAAAGCAAAGTGTGTTTTAAGTTAAAGAAGTCAAGAGGGATCAACTTCTCTTCACCAAAGTTTACAAAGTGTCAAGAAGTGGTGACCCCAACCTGAGTTATCTGAAGGACTCAATACTCCACAGCCTTTCTGGTCAGTTAATGAGTAAAACTTCAAAAGTTGTAACTGCATCACACACCAGTGACTCTTGCCAAAGGGCTCCTATGCCTCTGGATTAATGAGGCAGTTAAGTGACCGTAACATTTGAGGAATTACAAGCAATTTGAAAAAAAAGTGGAGGAAATGTGGCTAGCTGTTACCAGCATTCCAGTTAAAAATGAGTCTTCCTGTCCAATATCTACTGATGAAAAACCAAGCTTGAAACATTTCTAACTAGCATGATGGGCAAGAAATGAGTTTGGAGTTAACACCAGAACCAGACTCTTCCTCAAAGCTGGGAACTCATTCTCATTTTGGCACACTGCCTCTGCCTCAGGTGCTCCCTTGCTTCCCTCACCAGAACACAGGCACGGCAAGAGAAGCAGTGTGTGCAGGTACAAGCAATCACAATAAAGTTAGAGAGCAGAGAACTCGATGAGCTGGAACAGTAAAAGCACCTCTACTGGCCCGGTAAATTGTCCCAGGTAACTGCAAAGGTTGCAAAAGAATAATTTCCAAGTTGGCCAGATGCTGCCAAGCAAGGCCTGACTGCTGCCTGAGATTTTCCTATGGCAGAATCCAGAAGAGATAAATGGATGTTCTAGGGCACCTGGTAGTCATCAGAAGTAAGTGGCCTCATACAGTATGCTAAGATATTCCCAAAAAGTTATGAGCAGCATTTTTCCCTGCAGCAAATGCCTGTAGAAATGCTCTAAAATGTTTGGGGCATTCTTGTGGTCCATTTCCATTCTTTCTGATTTTGTTCTGAGGGCTTTTTTGGGAGGACGTAGGGGACAGATTTCATGTGAGTCTCTGCAGAAATCCTGTATTTATCATTCCTTTTTCACTAGACAAATATATCCACAGCACAAAGACTGGGAAAATCTGCTATCAGGCATCTGAAACCAAACATTGCCCCATGACCAAACACAGAGAAGCACTGCCCTAAAATACATACACACACTTCAGTGTAGCCTTTTTAATAGCAACAAGAACTCTGATATTTTAGTAGCAGCAAACAAATTGCATTAAAAGCTGCTCCATAAAAAAAAAAAAAAAACAAACAAAAAACCACCAAAAAACAGAGACTGAGTAAATCCTTTAAGAAAAAACAAAGTCACTTTAAGAAAAAACAAAGTCTCTTTTCATGTCCTAGAGTTCTAAGGCGTTGCCCCAACGTGCTTTGAAGACTCAGATCTACACGAGATACTGAAACAAAAACCCATGGCAGGCAGCAGGAATTGGTCCTGCTTCCCCCACAGATACAAAACCAAGCTGTCCCTGCATTTTATACCGCAACAGCCTTCCCTGAAATAGCACAGTCCAACCTCCCGGGGAGCCTCAGCTGACATCAGGTGACACATCCAGTTTTGCTGACAAGCTCCCTCTCTCTTGCTCCACCCTCCACATCTTCTCGGTGTTTGGAAGCTGCCGGAGCAGCTCCTTTGCGGCGCAGGAACAGCACAGACCGGGGGTGCAGAAAGGCTGCCCGGGGCTCGGGCAGCTCTGCGGCTCCGCCGGGCGTTACCGGGGGCGGGCAGAAGGGCTGGCTCAGCTCCTCCAGACACAACCCTTTCTATTTATACCTGCCCGGCAAACAAGGAGGGGATTGTGCAAGGGCAGGTTTACACAGGGCACATGACTGCTGTGCTATCAAAGCACCGGCAATCGCTATGTGACAGCCTGACGGTGCCTCATAGCCAGTTACTCCTCCAGGAAAACATAGATTTTTATTTCTATATAATCATAGCACCATTTAAGTCGGAAAATACCTCCAAGATCATCGAGTTCAACCGGTGACAAATCACCACCCTGTCATCCAGAGCACTGAGTGCCAGGTCTGACATTTCCTGAACACCTCCAGGGGCAGTGACTCCACCGCCTCCCCAGGTAGCCCATTCCAGCACCTGGCAACCCTTTCTGAGAAGGAACTTCTCCAGATTTCCAACCTGGACTTACCCTCCAGACCCTCCCCCAGCTCCGTTCCCTTCTCTGGACACGCTCCAGCACCTCAGTGTCCTTCCTGTAGCGAAGGCCCAGAACCGGACACAAGATTCAAGGTGTGGCCTCAGCAGTGCCCAGCACAGGGGGACAGTCACTGCCCCGGTCACACTGGACACACCATTGCTGCTACAAGACACCTTTCACTCTTCTCCTAATTTAATCTGCAGCAATGGGCTGCACCAACCTGGCTTTTTTTTTTGTTAGAAATCACATTCATAGCAGAACAAGCCTGCAAACTACAGAACAGTCCAATTATCTGCTTTATCCATATTCTCAAGAAAATTCAAGCCAGGCTTACTCAGCCTACAAATTTCCTGTCCCAAGATGTTCTGACCAGTGTTTACTAGGGGAATTACACATTAACTTGAATCTGCCTTCCTTACAAGGTTTTAAGCCTACTATTATAGGGGAGGGGGATGTGAAAAAATCATATCCACAAAGATTTTACTTTCTACTCCCACCTCAACTTTTAATTTAGCAAAAGGGGGGGAAATACTCAGTTAACGAGAAACTGAGTCCTGCTTTAACAGCACACCCAGCCTTTCTCCTCCCTTCCTGGCCTCAAAGACAAGGAACAATCAGAGTGCGCATCAGTAGTCCGGAGATGCCAGGACCTGCACACCCTGCTTTAATTCCTCCGTGTCTCCCTTAAAGGGAAGATGCACAGAAGCCCTGTAAGTAGGTCAACCAAAAACCCTCATGGGCTGTAAGGCAGCCAAGTGACTCCATTAGGATCTGACAAGGGTGGCTGAATTTTTGCACAGCTAATTAGCCAGCTCGGCAGACGAACACGGTGTTTCGGGCTGTCACAGGAAAATCTTCAGGAAAATCTGCACGGTAGGTGAGGCAATGAGCACTCATAACAGAACCCTGGTGAGAAAAGACAGCTGTTTATTTGTGTTAAAAGAGTGACTTCTAAGGAAAAACAGGCCTAACTAGTCTCCTGCTGCCCTCAGCTGCATGACATGCCTTTAACAGGTAGGCCAAGTGAACCCTCACTGCTGAACTGGTTTCTCATTACAATTTCCCTAAACACACTAATGGGAAAGCTGGTGGATACTTCAAGGTGAAGCCTTTTCACTTTCAAAGCCCAAGAAAATGCAATGATTTCAGCGATTTGGAAGCAGTCCCAGAAG
The DNA here is from genome assembly GCA_013400575.1 of Peucedramus taeniatus. Classification (NCBI taxonomy): domain Eukaryota; kingdom Metazoa; phylum Chordata; class Aves; order Passeriformes; family Fringillidae; genus Peucedramus; species Peucedramus taeniatus. The sequence goes on from WBNO01007671.1 coordinate 333,331, forward strand.
GAGTGGCAACTGATGACAGCTAATTCAGTGCAGAGCAGACTCAAAGGACACTATGAAAGCACATAAACATGCAGCGTGAAAGCTGATATTTGCTTTCTTGCTTCCTGCCTGAAAAGTCTGAGATAACCCGTTCAACTGTCCACATATAAACATATTAAACATTATCAGCATATCTAGGGAAAAGTGTCCCTGCCCTAGGCAGAGAGTTGGAACGAGATGACCTTTAAGGTCCCTTTCAACCCAGGCCATCCTATGATTTTACGACATTAAAACTACAATAAAGTACAAAACTCACGTACAATCAAGAGAAATTTCACAGGATTATTTACTGTACTGTGCCAGCTGGTTACTCCTATGGCCTTTAAACAGCCACCTGGGCTTTTTTTTTTTTTCCATTGACTTTTGAAATGCTGCAGGTTAAACTTGTGAACAAAAAGTTTAACATTAAAATAGTCTAATTTCGAAGAGAACTCTCCAAGTAGCTGTGCACATCACTTAGTAAATCCTCACATTTTGCGGTTTCTAGCTATTCCATCCCATAGCCTAAAGGTGTATTACCACTCCTCAGACTATGAATCATTTCTGTACCTCTGCCAGGCTTCCGCAATGTACAAAACACAAGCATTGCATGTTCTAACCTCGAATCCTACAGCTAAAGGGAGACGATCATCCATTCCCCCCCATCATTTTCACCTCAGCAACAACAGGTAATGAGACAGCGAGAAGCAAAACCAGTGGAATTTTCCATAGGGAGCAGGAGATCCTAATGCAAAAACACAGCAGCAAAGGCAACCTCCCGCCATCCGCAACAGGATTAGCAGCCATCTATCCCTGAAGTGGCGGAGATAAACAGCGCTGCTGGCAGGAAAAACAGTCCCTCCCAAATGCCCCCACCAGCCCGGGCTCTGAGCTGCCCGGTTCGTGTCGGACGTAGATGCACACCGAGCACGCTTTCATCGGGAATTCACTTCCCCACCAGCAGCGGGAACGGCCGGATCCTCACGGGGACTACCCCTCCTCCCTGCCGTAGCGCTATTTTTGGGAGACTCTCCCCCCCCCTTTCCCCCCAAACACAGCCTTTCCATCAGATCCACCCCGAAGGCGCCCCTGGAATCCCCAATGCCCCCACGCTCCCTCATGGCTGCTCCCTCAGTTCGGGATGTGGGAGCGGGTCCTGCCGGGGGAACACAAACAGCATTAGGACCGGTCCTCGCCCCTCCGCGTTGCCCTCGCCCCGCGCACTCTGGGCGCTCACAGAACCTCTCCCCGAGCCAGCCGGGGCCGAGCTGGATGGGGAAGGGGCTCGGGAGGCGGAGGGCAGCGCTTACCAGCGGCCAGGAGCCCGAGGAGGCTGAGGAGCCCGAGGAGGCTGAGGAGCCCGAGGATCAGCGGCCGCGCCATCGCTCCCCCTCTTCGCCAATCTGCAATGCGGCGCCGCCGACACCGCCCGCTCCCGCCCTTATATAGGGGCGGGGGGCGCGCACGCGCGCACGCNAATGGCGGCCGCGAGTTCGCCTGCCGTGGGTGGGGAGTCGCGGCTCCGCAAGCCCCTGCGGTCCCCGCCGCTAACAACGGCGGTGTCTGGTCGGGAAGAAATAAAGCCTAAAGGGGAATTTTAGCCTCCACGGGCGCTGCCCTGAGGCAGTGAGAGTCCCAAAGGCAGGAGTCCCCCCACACAGACCAGCCAGGCTGGCAGCATCTGATGGAGGCACACACCAACATGGAGACACAGCATTAAGGGGTTGGAATGCACCTTTTCCAATCCGCTGCCGTGTGCTTCCCACTAGATCAGGCAGTTCAAGGCTGTCTCCCACCTGGCTTTGAACAGTTCTACAATGGTACATCCACAAACCTCCCTGTGCAGCATGTGCCAGTGCCTCAAACCCCTCACAGTAATAAACGTTTCCTCCTCATACCCAGCCTAAATTACCTCTCCTTCAAATGGAACCCGTTCCCCCTGTCCTGTCACTACAATTGCTGGTGTAGAATCCATCCCCAGCTTCCCTGTGGCCTCCTTCAGATAGCGGGATGTGCTGCGAGGTCTCGCAGAACCAAACATCTCCTTGGGTATGTGCCACCACCGGGTTCCCCTCACAGGCTTTGCACCTTGCTTGGGAGGCAACGGGAATGCTGCTTTTTCCTTGCCCCCCTTGTCACAGGGCAGCCAGGTATCCCTGTGGTCCAAATGAACAGCAATTAAAAGTGTAATTAAGACAAACAGCCTGAACTCACTTGCTGTCTCCCAGCCTCTTACTCCTGCCTTGCCCCTTGCACTGATGCAGCTAAGTGGAAAAACAAACCCAGAGGAAAAAAAAAAAAAAAAAAAAAAAAAGGCAAGCAATGTTTTCCTGACTGGATCAACAAACTGAACCAACTCAGCTGAGGGACAGAGCCGATCCCTCGTGGGCTCCCCAGAACTGGGCAGAGCAGCCAGACCAGCTCCCCTTTTCATCTAAAGCCACACTCAAGGCCTGCTCTAGCTGCAAGAAGGGCCCTTGAAGCTGCTTCCCACAGCCTGGGGCATCTCCTGTGGCCTCAGATAACACAAACTCGTCCCATCTAAAGAGCTTGGCCTCTGCCAGGCTTACCCTGTCCCCTGTGGGGACCTTCCAGGTACTGCCCTTCATCTGAGGGCACACATGTTTTTACCTTATTATGTCCTTACCTACATGTTCATTTTTCAAGGACCAGACTTATTGATAACATTTAAGGTCCTTTAACGTCCAGCATACAGGTTAGGAGGAAGTGGATGTGTTCTGTTTCACTTTGCCAGACTATACCAAACAGCATAACACACATTTCTCCTTTTCTGATAACGACCTTTTAAAAGCCCAACTAAGAAGCCTCAGTTCCTGTGATTTTCTTCACATCAGGAGAACTTGATGCTTACACAGGTCCTTTGCCCCTCCACAAGTGAGCACAGCTTCCAGAGCCTCTGCTATCACCTCTTCGGGATCCAGGTTCTTAGGTAATTCCCAAAATGAAGTCAGGTGCACCCAGACTGAATCAACGAGGCAGAAAGCCTACCCCAGTTTTGGCCAGACTAAACAAGCAACCTTTACTCTGGCTCTAAAGCCACCTTGCCCAGGCAGAGCTCAGTGTGCTGCCCTTATCTCATGAGTGCACATAAAGTGTTGACGAGGCACCTCAACCAGCAGCCAGCTACTAACCTGGGAAAACACACACCAAAAAAAAAGAGCTTTGTGAGGGATATTTAAAAGGAGGTTAAGTAAGACTGTCTGGAGCAGGAAAGCTATTTCAGCAGGCAGGGTGTTTTTCTTCTGGGAGCTGAAGGACAGGGGAAAAGAAGGAGTAGCTTGGAGGTAGCAGGTTCCACCCCCAATCTGTTATCATTTCAGGCTAGCCCAGGTTTTCCCAGAGCTTTGCCAATTCCCATTGATTTGGGACCTTTTTTTTTACTCTCTCAAGCACACAGCATATAATATTTGGCAATAACAAATTATGTCCATGACTTAGCTTTCCTGGTCTTGCTGTACTGTCTGCTAGTTTCCTCACTTAGAAATGGAATTAAACAAAATAAAGCAGCATCAAGAGCTCAAGCACCAGCTGTCTGCTGTGAATGTTTGAGTGGGAAACTCCAAAGGGTATCTCAGCCTGCTGGGACCAGGTCCAGCTGCTCACAGAATTGAGACCTTGCACCGAGGGCATGAACTGCAGCCACCAGCCACCTTCTGCTTTTGCCGAGCTTCTGCTGAGATTTGGGGTTTTTTCTCAAGATAAACCTCCCAGAAAAGGTACCAGATGAGGTTTATCTTGATAAAAATATCAGGAATATATGATCTTTTTATCATAATATAAGATGAGGTTTATCTTGATAATAATATCAGGAAGGATAATGCCTTGTATGTAGTGACACACAGCTGAGTCACTTGGCTGCAGCTGAGGGAGAAGGAAGCCTTCCTCAGCCTAAACTTGGTTTTTAAGCCCCTTTTTCTGGGTGGCGCATGCTCCGTGTGGAGAAAGTGAGTAGGAAGAGCTTGGAAAGCTGCAGCCAAGTGAGGGACTTTCCTGCAGCTGAACACATGACTCACGTCCCAGCTGCCTCCCCTACCAACCAGTTGGACCGGGCCAGCACCAGAGCCCGGCTGCTTTTGATGCTCAGTTTTGTCGTGCCTACAGCACACACATTCCTTCCACATCACCTCGCCCTCTTGGCACCCAATTCTGTGCTGTGCATAAGTGGGGCACGTGAGGAATCTCTGTGGCAATCCCGGGAGGCCAGCCAGAGGCCCCTGCAGGCTCTGGTTTTGCAGCTGCAGCCAGCTCTGCAGGAGAAGTGTTCTCTTTGCAAAAGAAAAAAAACAAAACAAGTGAAATGAATAGAGAGGCATTTTCCACAGCAGCCTGCCTTTCAGACTCTTTTGCATTTCTACTCAGACTGCAGCAGGAGGAGGAGCAGAAGCAAAGCCAGCCACAAATTACAGCCTGACAGCCTCGTGCAGAGCCTTGAACACATTTGAAGTTTATTCCAGCCCAAGAGCAGCCTCCCTGTGATCCACCAAATGGTTTGGCTTGCGGGTCCCACTAGAGTGGAAACAGACACCCACACACACCCACCCTTCCTCACCCCTATCAGGCTGCAGAGAAGCAGCTCCTGCTCTGACATTCTTCCCAGAGCAGAAAGCATCAGAGCATGTTCCATACAGGATGGCAGTGCTGCAGGGATTGCATCCAAGGGCAGAGCTGCAGCTCAGCAACACCAGCAGCAGGCAGGGACCTGCCCCACTCCTTCTGGCACACACACACACAAAAGAAATAACCAAAAAACACAACCCTGGCCCACAGACACAGATGGTTCTTGACTGGCACCCTGGCCTGAATCAGCCCAGGGTGCAGGGAGCAGCACATGATAGGCCAGCTGGGCTGTAAGAGCAAGACTACAGCAGCTTCAAACTGAAAGAAAATAGTTTTAGGTGAGACATGAGGAAAAAATTCTTCCCTGTGAGGGTGGGGAGGCCCTGGCACAGGGTGCCCAGAGAAGCTGTGCAATCCCTGCAAGTGTCCAAGGCCAGGTTGAACAGGGCTTGGAGCAACCCAGTCCAGTGGAAGGTGTCCCCACCCATGGCAGAGGTTTGGAACAAAATGGCCTTCAAGGTCCCTTCCAACCCATGCTGTGATTCTATGACCCTACACATTTTCAGCCTCTTGGCCCCAGCATCAGCACAACCAACCCCACACTGCCGAGCCCAGCAGCTGATCTGGCTTTAGGGGTGATCCCTTCCTCTCCCCAGGCAGTTTTCTGGCAGGATCCATTTCCTGTCCAAACTCCTGTGGTACAGCATGGGGTGACAGCATCGAGGACCATCCCCTTTTGGCAGCTGTGCCACAGCAGAGTTCTCAGTTAACACTGGCATGGTCACAGGCTGCATTCCTTCCCATGTTCTGCTCAGCCACATCTTAGTTATCAAAAGGGGTCACATCAAGTACACTGGATTTTCCAAGCAAAGTATAACATAAAACCTCAGATCACTGCAGCTAATTCTCATTTCAGTATTTCCTTTGTCAGCTGTCACAAGTTGTGCATTTTAGCTACAAGCTGTGTTTTGTTTCCAGATTTCCTCAGCATTTTAGGTGCTACTTACTGGGATTAGACTCCTATTTCAAGGCAAGCCATATCCCAAGGCAACTGATACTCCAAACCAAGTAGACCAACACAAAGAGCACCAGCAGCCATAAAGGCTTTGCCCTCATGAATCAGGATTTCTGACCAGCTCCAGCAAGATCTGGGACAGCAACAGAGTTGCCAGAAAAGCAGATGATTCCTCCTAAATACAAGGGAATCAACAGTGCAGCACCAGCTCATCAATGTTTTAAAGGATATGCACCAAAATGCAGAATTCTGTTCCTGCTCCCATTGTGTCATCTTGTCAGAGTCATAAGCAGTAAGATTGCAGCCAGATAAATCTCTGCCACAACCTTTGAACCAGGGTTTCTTTTTATAAATGTAAAGTAATATGTTTCTCTAAATACTATTTAACCCAACCCCCCAAAAATTTAGAACTATACATCTAGGTTATCCAGGAAAAAAAAAAACAATCAAACAAAAAATGTATACTAGATTTTAAAATATATTTCAATACAAATATATTAAACAAAAAAAAAAATACAAAATAGGGGGGATGAGTTCCTTTCATTTGGTCCCTGCTTTGCAGGTTTTTGGGGATTACACTCAGAAGCTTTGTTTCACACTTAGGGCTTTTTCAGCAGTGGATGTCATTGCCATCCAGTGTTTTCCATCTGCTGTGATTCAGTTGGGCTCACACAGAAGTGATTAGACAATCACAGGACTTCAGGAGCTGCAGCTTTAAGGAAAAGCACAAAGAATTACAGCTTTTGCAGGAAAAATAAGAGTTGGCAGAGAACAGCTACAAAGGCTGCTCTAAGGAGCTGGGCTGAGGAAACACAGCCACCCCCCCAACTTCTTCACACAGTTTCCTTCTCTGTTGAAATACTTGCTTTCTCTTCCTTCATTAACCAAAGCAAAAAGGAAGGCACTACATAGAACCTATTATTTGGGGAAGAAGGTACAAAACTAAAGAGTTTGGACTGGAAATAAAAGCCCAAGTAAGCAGTCCTCAAAACTTTGGATGAACTAAGAGCCAGTGTGTAGGAAAGAGAGAAGGAATAGAACAGGAAGATCATGGAGTTTAATATCTTAGTAAACAGCCTAATAAATCAGGCAGGAATCGCTGCTTTCCTGCTCACTGGATTCTGTGCTGTTGTAAGTTCTGCAGTTCTTTTTTTAGGTCACAAAAAGCATCAGGCAGCACTTCCTCATGTGTGACCTCACCTCAGCTGCATGCCCACGGCCCAGGACTTTTAAGCCAGGCTGTGGATTTCAGTGAATTTGCAGCAGCAGCCAATCGCTGTGGCCAAAAGTGGCACGGGTTGGGATTAATCAAAGTCACAAGGCCACGGGGTGGGGGGTGTGTGGCAAGTGCAGCTACTGTGCCTTCCACCACAAGGTTTTTCTTCATCATACCAGTGGATACAACCCACACCCAGAGTCATGAGCATCTGAATAGCTGCCCTCTGCCCTCTTCTACAAAAGGGTAAAAATATAGCCAGAGACTCAATCTCTTTCGTCCACTGTCCCAGCTGAGCCTGGGATTTTAACAGTTTGGAGCAAGCTGCCCAGTGTGGTGTTCATCCCTTGCTTGCTTCAAGTCTGACAGGCATCCCACAGCAAACTTCCTGAGCCTCTTCTGGGGCTTCTTCACTTTCCACTTTCATAAAGTAAAAGCATGTTTCCCTCCAGGGAAAAAAAAAACACCAGGTTTGTGGCACAAGGAGGGCAAACAGCTACAATTCAGTGCCTTTGGATTTCACAAGAGGACTCCCTGAAGCAACCTCCTTTCCTGCGTCCTTCCCTCTGTTCACCCAACAGCAGCTGGGGAAACATTGGAGCATCTCCTCAAAACAGCAAACACAGGTAATGGAGATGCTTTATGAATTCCATGGGAAGTGCTGACTAATGAAGTATTGGCAGCCTGGTCTTCCATGGCAATCACAGTGGCAGCATGCAGCCTGGTTTTCTATGGCAGTCAGTTTCCATGATTATCATCTCATATGGGTCTTTACACTTGCTCTTCACAGGAAAAAAAAAATTAAAATCAATAAAGGCTTATTTTCACCCTCAGTTTGTTAATCCTGGCCCTAAGAAAGTCAGCATCAGGTACTCACACAAACTCAGCTACTGCCAGGAAACAGCTGGAGCAAAACTCACCATTCTGCCAAGCTTTGTTTGCCATGGTGAATGTCAAAGGAGAAACAAAACCCTCCTTATCCTTCCCAAGGGAAGGGTGGAGAGGCGTAGGAGTTAGCATTCAACCTTGGGCACTACAACCCAGTCAGCTGCAGAACAAAAGCATGGCTGAGCCCATGGAAGACAGAGGAGAAAAAAAAAGGCAAAAACCCGCTCTGTTGAGAGCAGCGAATGGTATTCCTGGCTTAACACACTGGGTCACACCCAGCACTTGTTGAAGGACAGGGAGGAAAACCAACTCAAGGCACCTACAGCAACCCTGCTGACAAATAACCATCCCCATATCCCCTCACTAGCCCACTGCAACAGCCTTTTAAAACTTATCCAACAGCTGCTTCCCCTCAGGTTGTAATTCTCATGCTCAGCTGCAGCTTGTCTCTTTCTCTGCTCCTTTAGTGGGACAAGGTTCAGAACCATGTTCTGTCCTTGCTAGCCCATCTGCAAATGAGACTTAATTAACCCCAAGAGATTTGGAAACTGGTTTTGCCATAAAAATGAGGATTATCTGGTTTGAGCCGCTCCTGTTTCACAGGGAAGCTTAGAAAGCAAACAGGTTTATAGGACAGGAACAGGAAAATACATGGAATTTGTAGTGATTTCTAGTAAAAGTGTCTGGGTTTCCTCAGCTTGTTCTAAGCAGCTGTTCCAGTGCCAGCAGTGGTTCCTCCTACAGGTGTCCACACAAAGCAGGGGATCTTGGTGGGCCGCATCCTGCCCTCTCCCTGAGACCCATGGGTTCTCTAGCAGGAAGGTCCTGCCCCGTGTCACCCACTGTTTCTCACTCCACCACACGCCTTTCAAATGAGACCACCATGACTAGATCAGCCAAGGAGAAGCAAGTTCCATCCTTCCAGGCTGCCAGGATGCAGCAGTGCCATTTCCTAGAGGTGGGTCTTCCAGAGGTCCAGCTGCAGGTCTTGGCTGACCCTATGGACATCCCAGTGAACTCTCCAGGCTTCTGGGCAGATACTGGTTCTCTCTCCTTTATCTGCTTGGGTGCGTTTGTTTCAGATTCTTTTTTGGAAAGGCCCTTCTCTGTTATGACCAAGGCTCCAAAGGTCCTGGTGTTCTCATTGTGTGTAAAGCAGTGAGGATTTGTTATCACCAAGCCAGAAAGATCTCCAGGCAGAGATGTTATCTCTCCTTTGTAAACAGACCCACAAGGCCACAGTGTGACTTCAGGGGATTGTCAGGAGCCACCCAGGTGGTGTGAACACTGAGTGGTGCTCACAGTGGAACTGTTGCACGCCTGAGCTGCTGCTGGAAGGGGCATCCCTGCCACCCCTCACCCCCTGGCCCCATGCTCCTGCTGCTTCCCTGCCCAGGGACAGACTGACCCTGAGTAGACCTGATCTGCTCCTGATCCAGCCACATCAGGAGGATCAGGGGATCCAACTCCAAACTCCCCCTGCAAAGGAAAGGCAGTAAAAGATAAGATTACAGGCTCGCTTTACTGCAGGCCTCACAAAGGGAGGGAGAGGGAACATGTGTCTGGGACAGAAAGAAAGCACAGATGGTCCTTTCCCTGCACTGGGTGGATTTAAGCACCCCATAAAATGGCGGGGCAACAAAAAGACGGGATACAAATAACCCATTAGGTCAGGGAAATAAGCTGCACCAATAAACCTCACAGATGAAAACATTCAGCATGAGGAACCTCTTCCAACCTAGGGCTTCTTGAAGGTTTCATCAACATTTGAGACACCTTGATAAAACCACACCATTTCATAAACACCTTGACACCAAGGGTTTGACTTAGATATTAACAAGTCACTGTTGCCAGAATTTATTTCCATACTCTTGAGACTTGTGATGTTCTGGGTTAGGAGCAGAAGAGAACAGCCTGCAGCAGAGACCACACTTTTGTCTGTGCCTGTGGCCCTGTGTGGTGCTTCCCAAGTAAAACCCAGTGGGCACCCCGGGTGAAGAGCTCAGCACCCAAAAACCTGAGTCACTCCTTGGGTTTTCTGGGTGCTCAGAACTTTGCACTAAAAAGTGGTTCTCACTTCCTTCTATTTGGAGCTGAGAGAATGAGACAAGTCACCATTTTGCAGACATTTCCTCTCCCACTGAGGACCAGAGTGGGTAACTGCTGCCATTTCTCCTTTTTGCATGGGTTTTCTCTTGACACACAGGCTGGTCAGAAAGAAAAGGAGCTACACTTGATCAGTCCTAAATAGAGTTCCCTTCCTTGAATGGTGTGTTGGGAAAGTGGGTTGGTCAGATGGGGAGTTTTCATGTTTGTAGAGAGCAGGGACACACGGATTTTACCCAGCTGAGGAGATGCTGACCTTGCTGAGATGCTGACAGCCATATGATGACATTTTTTTTCACTGCAGGGCTGCTCCAGAGCCAATGACACTGGTACAAATGTACTTGCAGCCTGCATGTGATCCCCCCTCTCTTCTCATTTGCCTTTTTTCCTCCGTGACAGAAGCTTCAAACGCCGAACCAGAAAGCACAAGGCTTCCTGCTCACCTGGGAGAGCAGCAGACTGGCCTTGCTGGGATAGAGGACATCAGAGGCTTTTTCTACTGGTGTCACTACTTTAAGGCTTGCCAGCCTCTCTTCTCGCCAGAAATCCCCCTGGCTCAGCTGCTCTCATCATGTCAGAAGTGAATCTTTTGCGTTGCAGGTTTGGAAAGCGTTTGCAATGATTAAAAATAAACCAACTTCTTTATTTCACCCTCAGCAGTTTTAGAGAAGCAGAATTGAAAAGGGAACAGAAAATGAGGTGCAGGGTCATTTGAAGATTCTGCACATGTTTGTGGGGGGCTGAGGGAGACAGTGAGAGTAGGGTGAGTGGAGCTCAGTCGAAAGCACATCAGCTGTCAGCACCTCAATTCCCACTGAGCTCCCACCCTCATTATGAAGCCCTGTTTTAATTACACCTGCTGCGAAAGTGGGGGAAAGATCCACTGAAAGTCTCTCTGGAGAGCTCAAAGAATGGGATGTGCTGGGGCTGCACAAGCCAGACAGCCAGGAAAGCAAGCATGAGGAATCAGCCGTGTCCACAGGTCCTGGATAAGAACTGGCCAAGTATCAGTTCTCTGTGGAGAGCAGAGCTTCTTCCTCAGGTGCTGAGCAGACAGCAAACCATGCTGGCTTAGGGACAGCTCTTTCCATGCTGTTTGCTGGCTGTCATCTCCCCCAGCCCCTGGGTCCTGTCACCAGGGCAAGTGTCTGGGCTTGCTGCCCTCTTTGTGGGCAATTTGCTTTTTCTTCTTTGATGGCAACACCCTCCCCATCACAGGTGATGCACCAGGGCTGCGCACCGTGGCATCGGGTCTGGGACACCGCTGGGGAGGCTCAGCAGAGTGGCTGAGACAGGAGCAGGCACTGCCGGGGCAGACAGGGGTTAGGCAGGGAGCAGAGAGGAGCTTTTTTGGGTCAATCCGTGGAAGAGATGGGGAAGGAGGAACTGAAAAAGCAGATGTGGGGTCTGGCAGCGCTCGCTTTCCCCCTCCAACCTGCAGGCCAGGAAGCACGGGGGGGAGCTCGGCTCCCTGGGAGAGGAACCCTCCAAACCCAAGGCAGCAGCAGCCGCCCCAGTAAGGGCTGCGCTGTGAAACTGGGAGCACTTGGCAGAGGCGAGGGGGCGGCGCTCGGTCGGCAGGTGGCAGCAGGAGCGCGGTGACAGGAGCAGCTGCAGCCCGGGGCTCTGAAAATGGGGCAAAACCACGGAGTTTCCGAGCCTGGCTTTTTTACAGCCTTCTTTGACACGGCAGAGAGACCCATCAGCGGCAGAGACCCCGCTGATGGTTACAAGGAGTGAGGTTTCCCAGTAGGAGGGAAAAGAAGTGTTTAATTATTCAAAGAAATATAAAAACAAAACAAAACAAAAAAAACACCAAACAAGCAAACAAAACCCCAAAACAAACAAACAAACAAAACAAAACCAACCAGAAAACAAACAAACAAACAAAAACCCAAACAAAAAAAAAAAAACTATAAAAGTTTCAATTCAATTCAGCTCAAAGGGCTTTAGATATTATAGAGGGAAAAATAGATTTCATGGTTGGAAGTAGGTGATCTTTTACGTTTTTTCCAACCTAAACCAGTCTGCAACTCCCTGATATCTCCCTACATTTATTTTGCATGGTTTCCCACTTTCTGCTCCCAGCAGATGAAGCCACTGGTGTTTAAAAAAGATGGAAGTGGTTAGGGACATGGATTAGTCCTGCTGCTCATTGAGTTAGATGTTTTTAAAATTGAAAAGAGGATATTGGGCAATAATCTGTGATGAAGACTTAGTTCCCTAGAGATTACCTCACATTTAATCCTCAAAAGTTCATTTTGTCCTCTACAGATTAGCACAGGTTTACAATCAAAAGAACCCTCTGACTACCTCTATCTTATCTCCAAAATGTTCATTCTTTCCCCAACAGACTACCTACATTTTATCACTAAAAAAACCCTGGCAAATACCCCTAGATTATTGCAAAAGATGTCATTCCATCCCCTACAGATCATCTCAGATCTTATCCCCAAAATGTTTGTAGTGCCTTACTGATCACCTAGTTTTCCAGACAAAATTTTTCCTACCTGTTGATTACCTCATTTTACCTCAGATCATTCTCTTCCCTACAGACTAACTCAAATTTCCACATCATTTTGTCTCCTACAGTTTAAGTAGATTTTACCACCCAAAAAAAAACAACTGATTACCTCTATTTTATACCCAAATTGTTGAAACAGATCCTGCGAGATGAGACAATGCTTTTTTATCGTGCCAATGTCCTAGGTAGATGCTGTCCTGGTGCTAAGAGGAAAAACCAGAGGAGGCATTTTAAAATGAAGCCCGACCTGGTCACTGCCACATCATCCACTTGAACCGAGGGTGTAAAACCAGCAGCAGATGCTTGGTTTAACCAGCAGCTGCTGGTTATTCCCCGAAAAGCCAGAGCATCCTGGTTGCTATAGAGACTCGTCGCCGTTTCCTTGCTCCTGATGCCATTCTGGGGATTGCTCCTTTGCCTCCACGCCCTTGTGCAACACAGGGAGCGAGGAGCAGCCTCTCTGTTATCCCTGGGGAGGAAGAATGGACGACGGAGGAAATGTGATCCCGCAGGTGAGCGAAGGGCGGAGGAAACACAGCTCCCTGCCTCTGCAGCCGCCTCTCTCGGCAGTGCGAGGGCTGCAGAAGACACTTTGTTCCTCCCCGTGACAGCTTCATTATTGATGAAGCAGGAAGGTGATCTCCGTCCCGAGCCTCAGGTGTGCTTGCAGAGCTGGCAGGGAGCACGCCCCGGGCTCAGGCTGTGCCCCACAGCGAGGGGAGGTCCCTCCTCTGCTCCTGCCATCCCCGGGACTGCCGCAAAACCATCCTACAAAGACAGCGACACCCACTAGTGTGGGTGTTCAGCTGCCCACCAGCCTCTCTCTGCCCTCACCTCAAAATTATTTATGTATCAGGGTTGTATTTTTGCTAGGATCTTTGCCCACAAAATCCGAGGCAGAATGCCCTGTTCCAGCTGAAAGAACAAGCGAGGAGCTTAAAAATGTTTCACCACGTCTCAAAACCCCACAAAACTCCTGCAGTGTGTGGCCAGCCAGACTTATCTGCCCTTTGATCATGATCAACCTGGCAGCCTGCACAGGCCTGGTCCTGCCAGCCCTGCGTTTGCCTCATTTAGGCAGAGTTCCCTTCAGAGACACTGCCCTTCACCCCAGCTCCATCAGCAACGCTGCAGAAGCCAAAGCCCTGGAGTTACCAGAGCTATCCTGCCTATCTGCAGCTGGATTGCAGAGCCACTGCCTGGGGGCGCCTGCTAAAACCAGGAAAGGAAGGAAGGAAGGAAGGAAGGAAGGAAGGAAGGAAGGAAGGAAGGGAGGAAGGGAGGAAGGGAGGAAGGGAGGAAGGGAGGGAGGGAGGGAGGGAGGGAGGGCGGAAGG
>WBNO01007671.1:349555-365810 GCA_013400575.1 Peucedramus taeniatus
TCCGGCCTCGGCCGCTCCTTTGTCTCGGTGCGGGGCCCCCCGCCGCCCGCTCCCGCAGCGGGGCAGCGCCGGCGGTGCCTCCCTTCCTCCCCTGCCTCCCTCCCCTCGGCGGACAGCCGGATCCCAGCACCCTGCTCCCGAAAGTCCTCCCAGCACATGACTGCTCAGCAGCTCTCCCCGTGCCTGCCTTTCGGGGAAAAAAAAACAGGGGGGAAAAAAAATCAATGGAATAGGATCGAGCGCCGAGCCTCCGTCCGGAGCGGAGCGCGTTGGGGCGACAGAAGGAGACTTCGGAAAAGGAGAGTTTCTCACAACCATCCCGGAGTTGCATCATCCGTCCTGTCAGCCCCTACCATGGAGCACTGGAAAGTTGTTCGCACCCTTTCCCCTCCTGTCCCGGGGCCACCGGGGCACGCTGGCCCTCGGCCGGCTCCCGGCACTCGGGAGCCAACGACATTTCTGCCAGAGCTGGGACTCTGACACCCTCACGGCCCCAGATGAGACCTGGATGGCATGGGGGTACCCTGGGGGAAAAAGGCTATCCCGGCAGAGTTCCCCCTCAGTGCCTGCCGGAATTTCAGCAGCCGCTCCCGGCCACACTGGGGACAGCTGCCCACACCCCACTGCCTTTGCACCGAACCCGGCTTTGGTGCCTGGAGGAAAGCGTCTCATTTTCCACAGCCAACAATTTACAGCACTACACCAGGACAGGGATTTAACTCTCCAGTTTTTCCACATCTGCCATGTTGCTTCAGCGTGCGGCTCAATTTCACACCCCCAGTCTCGCTGCGCTGACTCGAGCACAGGTCACTGTCCCCTCGCCCAGCATCTCTTGCCACCAGTCCCTTATCCATCCCTGCAGCGCTACGGGCGCCTGTCTAGGGCTGAAAGGGGAGCAGAGGCGGGCACAGAGAGCGCGGTATCCCTGCTTTTGGGGTGGGTTTGGCGGAGGAGCTTCCAGGCGAGCGTGGAGCAGTGAGGGGAAGGAGTGTGGGGCGGTGGGAGGGACCGTGGGCTCTGCGCCCCGAAGAAAGGGCTCATTGAAGCAGGGACGGGCATTTGCGGTTCCCAGCGTGACCGGGGGCCGCCGGCACGCACAGCAGCCGGCATTGTGCCACCAGCGCCGAGCAAACAGGACCGGGCAGTCCTCTCACACGTCTTGGTGGTCTGCTCTGCAGCCCCCCTCGCTGCCCAGCAGTTCAGTCGCTCACCTTTGCTGCAGGTGGTGCTGTAAACCCCACCCCAGCCGTATCTGTGGTTGCCAGCGGGTTGGTTTCAAGGCTGAAGGTTTTAGCTGGGTCCTGGTCCAGATCCAACTCCAGAGGCTGGTCCCTGCCTGGCAGATGCCCATGTTTTATCCCTGTGCCCAGCACTGATGTCTCTGAGTCCTATCAGGTTCACCAGGGGCAGGAGCAGCAGCTCTCCTCCCTGCTGGGTCAGGAGAAAACACCTCTCTTTGGACACCATCAAGGCGAGGAGAGA
Organism: Peucedramus taeniatus; assembly: GCA_013400575.1. NCBI lineage: Eukaryota > Metazoa > Chordata > Aves > Passeriformes > Fringillidae > Peucedramus > Peucedramus taeniatus. Next base: position 351,038 of record WBNO01007671.1, read on the forward strand.
AAAGAGCGGTCTGTCCTGGCCATGAAGCCTGTGCTGGTCCTGTCACCAACATTACTGTGCCCTCACCAGCCTCTACACCTCTCCTGCACAGTGGTTTTTGGGACACGAGGAACAAGGACAGCTCATCTGGGTCATCACAGAGAGCAGGTGGGACAGTAAAGAGTGGAGAGGGGACAACCTCATGCACCTGGAGTTTGAGAGCTCACGCAGAAAACAAAGTTGTTTGTACCAACACCCGCTCCTGCTGCTGCTCCTGAGTGTAACTTGTGAGTCAGAAGGACTTTCCATTCCCAACTTTCTCCTCCAATGGGCAGTTTCCAGGCTTCAATTTGACGAGGATTGTGACTATTCTCGGCAACTTTACAAACATCTTAGGAGGTGACTTTTTTCCCCTCTTTTTTTTTTTTTTTTTTTTAGCTTGATTAGACATGTTTTTAACCAAAAAGTACCTGCCTGGACAGGCTCCTTAGCTGCACCACAGGGCAAACCGAAGCAGTGCTGTGCTTGTGCCATGCCTTGGAGGAGAGCCAGGACCAGGATGAAAATTGCTGGGAGATGAAAGCAAAGTGGGAAGCTCTGGTGGCACGTTTCCCAAGACCAGCCTCGGAAGGAAGTTGGGAGCGGAAATAGTTGAAAGAGTAAATACAGAAGGTTTTTTTTCCTAGGTTGCAGACAAAGAGCAGCACGGAGAGCAGATAAGCCCATGCTCCTTATCTCTTTGTTGTTCAGCCCCTGTGTTTTGCTGATCCTGTGTTTTGCTGAGTGTCTGCTGGAAGTCTGAGGAAGCAAAGCACCGCGGAGGGAATTACTCAGTGCAGCAGCAGCAGTGGAAGCAGCGAGCTCAGCTGCAGGTCACTGTGGGCTTCCATGGAGGGATGCATGGGAGTGGATGGGGGCTGGATGGTCAGAAGGATCTCAGGCGGGGAAGGAACTCTTGCATGTGGGTGTTTCATTGCCTTTCTGTGTCCAGAGCTCAGTTGTTGCCTGTTGAGTCATCAGAGGAAAATGTGACTTCATCCAGTCTCACCTCTAGCTGGCTGCCCTTGGCAGCCACAGGCATCTTTCCTTCCTGGATCTCACCTGGTGGGGGTTCAGGGCAGCCAGAGCTGGGGAATGAGAGCCCCAAGGCTTTGTGTAAGACGTTCCCTTTCCCAAAACAGAGCTGAAAACCCCTCTGCTCTCTCTCCCAGTCAGACAGTCCTGTGGAATGCCCTGCAGAAGGGCGACAGGAGCATCCCTTCCCTCCTTCCTCTCACAGGGCCTCTGCTCTTCTCAACCCACCTGCACCACCAGTGGGAACATCCATCCCACAAACCAACTTGCTCCAGCAGACTGGACTGATTTGGTGTCTCCATTACTGTCCAAGTCCTTCCTTCTTGCTGTGGCAAGGTGAAGTTAACTTGCTGGTAGTGGCAGATCCCACCTGGGCAGATTTGCATGGGAACAAAATCCCCAACACCACCCAAAAAAAGCTCCTTTTCTGGCTTTAACTCCTCTGGGAAATCCATAAATCCTCTTACCACCTCCACAATGGGAATTGCAGCTGTCCCTGCTGAATTGAAAAGCATTTCCAGCCTTGAGGGATAGGAAAAGGCAGGGAGCAGCATCTGAGCTGTGGGTGCTGCCATCCGCAGCATCTCACTTTAGAATTCCTGGAAATGATTGCGCTTTGCTTTGGAACATGGAGAGCAAGAGGACATTGCCTGCCGTCTCCAGAGATGATGTCCATCCATCCGTCTGCTCACACAGGTGCATTCCCCAGGAGCGGACACTGGCAGGGCACCCTGGGGTGGCAGCAGCATCCCGATGGTTCTCCTGATCCGTCCCATCCCAGCAGAGCCCTGCAGGGGAACGTGCAGGGGACACAGAGCCCCTCTGTCCCCACTCACAAAGGGGCACTTGTGGCTTGCACAGTGCCCCAACCGGGCCGCGCCTCGCAGTCCCCAGTAAGGAAGAGCTTTAGGATGCCAAGCAGCCTCACGGGGTCACCCGTGTGTCCCCAGCCCCCACAGCTCAGCCCCGATGGGGCCCCGCGCCTGTCGCTGCTGCCCTGCGGGTCCCGGGCAGGATTTGCAGCCGGTTGTTTATTTAATGAATGATGTCTGCCCCAGGCCTGTGAAATGAGGGTTTTGCCAGTGCTACCGAACATGATTCTCTGTGTCACCTCTGTGAATAATTCCTGGTCTGTGGCTCATTTGTGGTCAGGCAGCCGGGGGCATTAGAGGGGGAAAAGCCGGGGCTGGCTTTGCCCAGGGATTTGTCTGAGGAAGCGGTTGATGCCATCCCCTGTGCGTGGGGACTGTCCCCAGCCCCAACCGCTCCCTGGGATGCTGTGACTCTGCCGCTCCCTGGGATGCCGTGACTCTGCCGGGTGCTGAGAGATGAGGCCGCACACCGAGGACTTTGTGTATTTGGTTTTTTTCTCTCAGTTGCTCAAATACTCTGACAAATCCTGTCATCGAGGGGGCACGACCGAGGAGGGGGGATGTGAGGGGTGGCTGGCAAAAGGCACCTGCCCCGGCTGCTGGCCTGTTCCCGAGGAGCAGCATGATGACAAGTTAAACTAACAGGGCTCTTAAAAACACACACACACACACACACACACACACACACACGCACGCACACACGCACGTACACATGTGTGCCAGGGAGCTCGGTGCCTCTTGTTGCAAGGGGGGAGCTGGGGGACCACTGTGGGAGGGCTCTGGGCTGCCAGGGCTCTCCAGAGTCCCTGCATCCCACGAAATCCTGAGTTTCCTGGGTGCGTGGGTGTGGATGTCTCTTTTTAGAAGGTTTTTCTGGAAAGGAGATGGCTGGAAGCCAAGCCTCTGGAGCTGAGTGCTTTGCTCAAGCTGGGAAATTCCTGGTCCTCAAACAGAGAGGACTGGGAAAAACTGACAGGCTGGGGTGCTGCCCTGGCCACGGGACACATCCCACCCCTCCAGCCCATGCTCCCTCCTTCCCAGCCGGTGGGGCATTCAGTGAGCAACACTAAAAAATGCACATTTTGGCCGAGCACAACGCGGAAGAGGTTGCGACATGACGCAACGCCTGGCAGGGCCTCCACGCTCTACCAGGGGCTGCAGATGCCGAGGCTTGGCCAGGGCATCTCCCCTCCAGCAAACCCCGGGGCCCCCCAAAGGATGGGGCTCTGCCTGGCTCCCCTCCTTCACCCCAAAAGCAGGAGTGGGACGGACTGCCGGGGTCGCGCTGGCGGAGCCCAGCCAAGGCTAAATAGACTTTCCCTGAGTCACCAAAAGTCTGGCCAAGAAAGCGGGACGAGCGAACAGCGTCACCCACATGCCAGGCCAGGCAGGTGGCAAGTGCCAGCAAGGCCTAGGGGTATAAATCTGCACACTGGGGACCTGCCCCAGAGCCCAAAACAGCAGCTGTGGCCCCCAAAATCTCCATCTGGGGTGTTGGTTTGGTGCAAGTCAGAGCAGTTTCCAGCAACACCCTGATTCAGGCACTGAAGGAGAGGCTGGGGAGCAGGTCTTTTCTGCTGGGCGGGGATGCCAAGTCTCCTGGTTTTGCATCCCACACCAATCAGCTGCACTATCATTTGGGGTTTTTTTTTTCTTTTTTGGCAAAAACCTCCCCCAGAGCATTCTACTCCCCAAGAGGGAGTGGCAGCAGCAGTGTTTTCCGGCCCACTGTCGTTCGTGAAAACTCTCTGGGTTTCATTTTCGGGCTCAGCAGCTGCTGCTGCCATGCTGGGGAAAGGCGGAAGCTGCTCAGCCCCACACTGGAGCCCTGCAGTGGAGCCTCCAACCCTCCCCTTTCCAGAGGTTGGGAGCCACAATGTGCCGAAGATCCGGATGATCCAGGGACTCCCTCGCTGGCAGCAGCAGGTTTTTGCCAGTGGGAAGCAGGCAGCTGTCGGGTGGCAGGGATTGGGTTTCAGTGTGGGCAGGGGTGGCTGGTGGAAGCGTGGCAAGGGGTCCTGTCAGGCAGATATATTTTGGGAAAGAGGAGGAGCAGCCGATGGGGCATTCAGGCAGCTGCTCCTCAGGGGTGGGATGGAGCAGTAGGGAGGAGCTCCCACTTTTTTACTGCTCTTGTCAAGCCTTTGTCAGCCTCTGACCCTGCCTGCAGGGAACCACCGCCATACTGACCCTTCTTCTTCCCGCAGGCAGGGGAGAAGACACCTTCCCGGCGTGCAGGAGGGACCCGTGTGCGTTCCCCATGGAGATCCGATGCGCTTTGCCCCAGGATATCCGGGAGCTGCTGCACTGCTTGAAGATGAAGAGCAAGTACGCTGTCCTGCTGGTCTTTGTCATCAGCCTCGTCATCATCGAGAAGGAGAACAACTTCATCTCCAGGTAGGCAGTGGGGATCTGAGCCACCCCGAGGTTTGTAGCCCCTCTCCCCCAGTCCCGAGCTCCTATGCAGCGGGAGCCCCCCAAGTCCCCCGCCGGGATGCAGGATGGTCCCACTGTCCTCCAGGCTATCTGGGTCTCCCCACAGGGTGTCGGACAAGCTGAAGCAGTCCCCACAGCCACTGGCAGAGGCCAACAGCACGGAGGTCAGCCCAGCACCGGCCAAGAACAGCTCGCTGGCCTCACTGCAGGAACTGGACGCTGCTTTCTCCCAGCTGAGGTCCCACCTGTACAATATCACCCTGCAGCTGGCAGGTGACGGGGACCCCGGGCCACGGCGGCACGTCCTGCTGATGGCCACCACCCGCACTGGCTCCTCCTTCGTCGGGGAGTTCTTCAACCAGCAGGGCAGCATCTTCTACCTCTTTGAGCCCCTCTGGCACGTCGAGAAGACGGTGACCTTCCTGCCAGGGGGAGCCAGCGCGGTGGGCTCAGCCTTGGTTTACCGAGATGTCCTCAAGCAGCTCCTCCTCTGCGACCTCTACATCTTAGAGAACTTCATCTCACCAGTTCCCGAGGGCCACCTGACGCCCTTCTTGTTTCGGCGGGGCTCCAGCCACTCGCTGTGCGAGGAGCCCGTCTGCACGCCCAGCACCAAGAAGGTCTTTGAGAAGTACTACTGCAAGAACCGCCGCTGCGGCCCCCTCAACATCACGCTGGCGGCCGAGGCGTGTCGGCGCAAGCAGCACGTGGCCCTGAAGACGGTGCGCATCCGGCAGCTGGAGTTCCTGCAGCCGCTGGTGGAGGACCCTCGGCTGGACCTGCGCATCATCCAGCTGGTGCGGGACCCCCGCGCCGTCCTGGCTTCACGCATGGTGGCCTTCTCCGGCAAGTACGAGACCTGGAAGAGGTGGGCGTCCGAAGGGGAGGCTCCGCTGCGCGAGGAGGAGGTGCAGCGGCTGCGGGGCAACTGCGAGAGCATCCGCGTGTCGGCGGAGCTGGGGCTGCGGCGGCCGCGCTGGCTGCGGGGCCGCTACATGCTGGTGCGCTACGAGGACGTGGCGCGGGCGCCGCTGCAGAAGGCGCGGGAGATGTTCCGCTTCGCCGGGCTGCCCCTCACCCAGCAGGTGGAGGAGTGGATCGGCAAAAACACGCAGGCTCCCCGCGACGGCAACGGCGTCTACTCCACGTGCAAGAACTCCTCGGAGCAGTTCGACAAGTGGCGGTTCAGCATGCCCTTCAAGCTGGCGCAGGTGGTGCAGGACGCCTGCGCCCCCGCCATGCAGCTCTTCGGCTACAAGCTGGCCAGCAGCCCCGCGGCGCTGGCCAACCGCTCCTTCAGCCTGCTGGAGGAGGCACAGCCCGCCTGGGTCACGTAACGCGCGGGGCGACGGCGGCGGGGCGGAACGAGGGGCTGCGGCCGCGCTCCCGGGCGGTCCGGAGACGACCTGGGGGTTCCCGCTCCCAAAAATGCTCCTCGCTGCTGCCAGGTGGCAGCCCCAGGAGCCGGAGCACCTTGGCAGAGCTGGCCCCAGGGTCCTGCAGAGCCTGAATTACACAATTTCTCCGGGAATGGGGAAATGGTAAGGGTGAGGGGCGGTGGGGTCGGCAACAGGGCCACCTCCCCAGCTCGAGAGCTGCACTGAGGAAGAGGAGGGTGATGGCAAGCAGAGGGGGACAGGACCAAGCACCTCTGACTTGCCACCCCCCATGCCAGCAGGGATGGGGCAAGGACGAAATCCCTGTGGTGCCAGCAAGCACCCAGAGACCTTCTTGGTTTAGTGCCTTCATACACCAGCACAGACTGGAAACTGCCCACAGAGCCCTGGACGGCACTTGGGCTACAACAAAATGAGGTGACTATGGTTTGGTGCTCTTCAAACTTGGTTTTGGAGGTTTGGGTTTATTTCCTTTTTTTCCTGTGTATTTGCATACCAGGTGAATTTATTTATTTATTATGTGAAAAGGAGGGGGAGGCTGGTCAAGGAGTTAAGCCCAAAAATCAGAGCAGCACAACATATCACAAAGGGAGACACCCAGAACAGAGGTCACATTTTAGCTGGAGACCACCTTCTGAATGATCTTGGGAGAGCCCCCAGGGACTGACGGGCTGTAACCCCCCCAGTCCCCGTCTGGCAGCAACTGCGAACTTTGGCGGTGCTGAAAGATGGTCAGACTTCTCTGATTAAAAACAAAACCACCAGCACAGAGTTCAAAGCATCTCTTGTCTCCTTAGTATTGGTGGGTGTCCCCCGCCCGGGGGAGCCCCAGAAACACGTGCTAACAGCACTGATGGGTGGCCAAGCCTGGTAGAGGCCCAGGCAGTTTCAGGGTGTTTGCCATTTGCAGATGTTGACCCAGTGCCGAGCTGCCCCCTCCAATTCACATTTCATTAATTAAAATGCCTATTTTTAGCCCTCTTTGTAGCTCATTTTTTTCCTCCCCCAGATATTTTGAGTTATGGCAGCCACCTGAGGGAGAAGTCAAGCATTTTGGTGGAGAGTGGTTGTCCACCTCGGGCTTGCCGGCGAGCCCTGAGGGGTCCCAGCAGCCGCATGTCCCCTTCTCCCCAACTGGAGCTGTTGGCCAAAAGTAAAAATAAATAAATGAAAGGAGGCGGCAGCTGGCCACAGCTGGGCTGCGCTTTGCCGGCAGGGAGGAACGCGCTGGGGCTCCGGCGAAGGGCTGCGGCTGGGCTGAGCTCACAAAAGCCGCGTTTTTAACCCAAGAAGGGAGAACAGAGGCGGCATTGAGGAGCGCGGGGCCGGCCGGCGGGGAGCAGCCGCACCGGAGCCCCGGGCTGATATCCGCCCGCCCGCCCCGGCTGCGGAGGTTTTCCGAGCAGGGCCGGACAGCATCAGGCTTCGAGGTGTGATTTCAGGGTGCTCGGTGCCAGCTGGATGGGGAAAGGGCACAAAAGCGGAGATTTTTGGCATACCCTCATCGCTCGCAGGCGATGGAGAGCGTCAGCCTCCTCCCCGCCTCACACGCAGCTCCCGGCATCACAAGCAGCCCTGGGGCTGCTGAGTGAATCGGGTTTTGTTTGGAGGCTTCCTGCTGGGAAAGCAGCGGGGTCACTGAGGTCGGATGGATATTCCGCAGCTGCGCGCTGGGAAAAGCCCACAGAGCTCAGCCAGCATGAGGGGGAACGCAGTCGGACGCAGGGTCCTGGTAAATGCCTCTGGAAAAGCACCATTAGATTGGCTTTTGCAGAGAAAATAATTTTAGGGTAATTGTTTGTGAAACAGCATGAGGGGTGAGTAGCTACTGAGCTGCCACAGCCGAAGAGGGGACATTGGAAAGTGGCCAGCATCCCCCTCCCACCCTCCGTGGGTGGAGGCGCTTCGGGGCTTGGCGAGCCGGGTTTAGGGGGCAAGGACAGGCAAATCCAGGAGCACGGAAAACAAGCGGTGAGGGAAGCGGGAGCTGGGCTGAGCCGAGACCAGAGAACAGAACAGATAAGAACAGATAGACTAGGTTGGAAGAGACCTTTAAGATCATTGAGTCCATCCCAGCCCTTACACCTCAGCTATAAACAATGGCCAGTCTTTTTTTAAACACATCCAGGGATGGTGACTCCACCACCTCCCCGGGCAGACCATTCCAGAACTTTATCACCCTTTCTGTAAAAAACTTTTTCCTAATATCCAGCCTGTATTTCCCTTGGCACAGCCTGAGGCTGTGTCCTCTGGTTCTGTCAGTGCTGCCTGGAGAAAGAGACCAACCCCCCCTGAGCACAGCCACCTTTCAGGAGCTGTAGAGAGTGATGAGGTCACCCCTGAGTCTCCTTTTCTCCAGGCTGAGCACCCCCAGCTCCCTCAGTGGTTCCTCTCAGGGTTTGTGTTCCCAGCCCCTCTCCAGCCTCGCTGCCTCCTCTGGACGCGCTCCAGCGTCTCCAGGTCCTTCCCAAACTGAGGGGCCAGGGCTGGGCACAGCACTCGAGGTGTGCCCTCACCAGTGCCAGGTACAGGGGCAGAATGACCTCCCTGCTCCTGCTGGCCACGCTATTCCAGAGGGGACAGCGAGGGCCGCCCGTTCTTACCTGCGCTGCCTTCGCCCCGGCTGACTCCAGCCCGGCACTGCTAGCCGAGCATAAGCAATTGTTCCTGGACACCCTCCAGCTTCCCGTCAAAAATGTCACAGGACAGAGAGAAAACATGCCCCCGACCCAGGCAGATTTCCGCGGGGCTAATTGCTCCCATTAAACCTAGGGACTCCAGGCCATCGGGAAGCTGCAGGGGTGGCTCCTTCGAGGCTGTAGCTGCTGAATTCCCCCTGAGCTAGCTGGGGGGAGGTTTGTCCCCCCACAAGAGAGGCCTCCTGCTCAGCCTGCTCTGGCTGCTGCCAGGCCTTGCCCGGCTCTTTCTGTAGAGGACGAAAGGCACAGATTTGGGAGGGAAAGCAGGGACTGGGAAAGTCATAGTAGTATATGTCTACATAGTAGACAGTGCCTTAGAGCAAGGACATACCTGCATCCAGACACCATGCAGGAAGCCCACAACAGGAGCTGCAATGGATGCAGCCTCACCCTTTCTCATAGACACCAATGCAAAAAAACAAAAAAAAAAAAAAAAAAGAAAAGAAAAAAACCCCCACACAACCAAAAAACAACTTCAATCCTCTTTTCAAAAGATCTAAGATTTCTGAAATAAAGCGGTACTAAAACTTGGTTTAAAATAGGGAAATGAAAGAACGCCAGCCTGCAGCTGTACTGCCTCCAGGCTCACCTCCCAGCGTGCTGCAGCTGTGCTTTGGGGTGAACTTGGGAACCTTGGGGTGATGCTAATTATCACCAGAGAGACCTTTTCCACAAGCAGTCCAGAACTGTGAGGGGACATGTGTCCCGTGGGACAGGGCCACCAGCCAAAACTGCTTCTCCTTGGGGTCACGGCAGGTGACACAAGATGATGTGTGTCTCACACCAGTGAGAACTTTAACAAATGATGGATGTGCTGTTCCCCTCTAAATGGGATCTTTATGGGAAATTATTCCCTCCTGCCGGTCTAATCCAGAGTTGACTTTGGACAGCAGGTACATCCTGCTGTTTCTCTGCTTCCCTCACAGCATTCAGGGCTGCCTGGGGCCACACTGGTATGGCTGGGCTTGCTGTGGAGAGGCAGTTCTTGCCTGAGGCAGAAGTTCTTGCTGGTGCCAAGTAAGAAAGCGGTCAAGGTGGGCAAGGCATCTGAAATGCCAACTTAGATGCCCTGCAGCTTAACACCCAGGTGGCCCTGCTGGGCCATGAAGCCAAGCTGCCAGGCAGGTCCACAGAAATCCATAAAAAGGCCTTTTTCCATCCTGGCATGAGGTTTCTCCCAAACAGCAGAAGCGGTGGCTGCTGTGCTGGCTGTCCTGACCCTCCATACCCTTCTCCTCACTTGTTCCAGCTCCATTTAATGGGATCGGACGAGCTAATCCCTCATGTCTCCTTGCAGCCCTATCAGAGGGGATTTCTGCACAGGGGCTGGAGGGAAGGAAATGCATCATGCCAGCAATAACCTGCCCTCACCCAGCCCCACTGGCTTCTGCTGGAAGCAGGATCAACCCTTTCCTTCTCTCCATCGTGGGGCTTGGTGTGGTCCTTGCAGGGAGCCAGTCCATGGCTACAGCTGCACCATCCAAACATCCAAACACAGGGTCAGTGGGGAGATCCATGGGCCAGCGAGGGACCCACGAGGGCTGGAGAACATGTGGACATTTCAGCATTAAATGACAACCTTGTTTTCTGTTGTGTTTTTCCAAGAGACTGCATGCCTGACCAGACTGCATTTCTTGGTCTGCATCCCATATTTATCCTGTAATTACACCTTTGGACAAAGGCTGCCTGTCTGTGAGGCCCATTTTTTTCAGGACACAGTTTTATTCTATGCTCTGCTTTCACTGCAATGAAATCTGGGGGGCAAGGGGAAGAAAACTCCCCACATCAGGAGTGAAAGCTGTTCTTTCTCAAAAGCTGCCCCAAGAGCAAAGGAGCTTGCACAAGCCCTCTCCTTTTTCCCAAAGAAACCCCAGCCACTGACATCCTTTATGCTTCTCAGCCACCCCACAAGGATTAATGCCACAAACCATGTTTTCTCATAAAAGAAAGTTGCCACCACACTGTCAGTCTCTGGGCTCCACCACTGGAGGAGCCAGAGAATTTCCAAGGAGATCCCTGCAATCCTTATAGCCAGGCAGCTGACATGAATAAAGCTGATAAAGTTTCTTGTTGGCACCTGCCTGGATCACATCACAATAAGGGATGAATTCCCACAAAATTGCATTCCTGTAAAATTCCCAGTGTCTGCTATATGCTTGGCTTTGGAAGGGTAAGAAAGATCTGCAGGGCAGAAAACCCAAAGGCACTTGCAGGAGCTGTCTGAGCTGGGGTTTCCTCCAAGAGGAAGGACAGCCTGGCTTGGTCCCTGCTCACCCCATGCCAGGAGCTGACATGAGCCTGGCCACCCCCATTTCCCCAAAACCTGCCCTTAGTTTGAGCCCCAGTTTGTAGGTGGCGATGGCAGGTGAGGTGAAGCCTGTCACCACAGCACGCTGAGCCTGGCAAACTCATCCTGCTGTACTGTGCAGGAAAAGGGTAGCTGGGCAGCACCTTGGCACAGAGCATGCTGTGACCCCAGGAAAAAGGAGAACAGCATTGTGGCACAGCCCTGGGGTGGAGTGGAGGGACATTCCAGCTCCCCGCATTTCTTCTCATGGATACAAAGATCACTTTAATTGCAGAGACCATTGCATTTCACCCTTGGGATTTTCCCACCCTTTTCTGGCTGGGATCTGTGACCAATTTATGGGCTGGCATGTACACGGATGCTGCCTATAAATACATGTCACTGGTCCAGCCTGACCAAAATAGGGTGATTTTGGTGCTGTCATCCATGGGAAGCAGCTTGTCTTCTCAAGCCACTGAAAAACTGGAAATGAAAAATTAGGTTTGCTGGGGAGAGAATAAATGTAAGTGGAACCTTGTTGATTTCTGCTAAAAGTAGATTTTTATGTATAAGGTATAACATAGCCAGTGTTGATGTTTAAAAGCAGCCAGGAACTGTCTGAATTGGTTTTTCCAGGTGATTCTTTGCCCTGAACTGACACGATTCTACCTTGGCTGAAGCAGAGCTCCCTGAAGCACAGAAGGCAACCAGCTCACCCAGGCAAAATGGGGAGTGGTGGGGCAGGGATGGGCCAGGCACTTTGTCCAGAGCAATCCCTCATCCCTGGGAGACTCAAAATCCTCCTTTCCCTGAGGCAAAGCCCCCAGGGGCACAGCCAGAGAGCTGCAGCCACACTGGTGCAACTGGGGCTGTCACAGGATGATGTGCAGGACATGTCTGTGGGCGGAGGGAATGTGGTGTGTGAGGTTGCTGATACAGGAGAGGATTTTAGGTTTTGCAGAGATGGCTGTGAGCCAGAAATAGTCTCCAGCATCTTAGGCTTGGCAGGGAAGGATAGGGCCTTCAGCCTGGCCCAGGTGGGAGAACTGCTCCCTAGAGGAGGGTGAAGGAAGAAATGTTATCCCTCTTCCAGCCTGTCTGGGTTATTGCAAAGTTAGGGAGGCCAAACTGCCCTGATGATCAAGGAGGGCAGGACAAAGATGCAGAGACTTACAGGGATTTGGGCTAGTGCAGAGCAGGGGCAGTTGTGGCATCCTAAAATCTCCCCACACAGCACTGTGGTACCCATCCATGGATTAATCATCCTCAGAAGGATGTCTCTTTTCTGGAGGATGTTGGATTACACCTGATGAGGAGAGGACTCACAGACAGGCACATATACTCACGCTGCCTGGCTGAGAGTGGCAAACTGGGGCAAGACCATCTCACAGAGCTGGTGAGCCCTTCCCTACACCTTCCCTCTGGACCTGTGCCATCCCACAGGGAGCATTTGGTCCATGGGGCAGCTGTGAGGAAAAGTCCAGGGAGCCTGCAACAGGGCAGGGCAGGGCAGGGCAGGGCAATCACTGTCTGGGGCCTGCCCACCTGTCCATGCCCCACCGACCACCAGCAGGAGAAAAACCCCTCTCTGAGGCTGATGAACTTTCACCACCTGCCTGCACCCAGCTGGAGAAGAATCATCCAAACATCCCATCTGCCAAACCTGAGCCCTGACCTGCACACTGAATGCTCCCACTGGCCACAGCTTTGGGTATTCAGAGTTTCTTCCTGTTTGCCTGGGGCTGGGTGTGTGCTTTTCACAAAGGCCCCTTTTACCCTCCCTGTTTGCTCTGGGCACTCTTTTTGCCAGTGACCTTTTCTTGCTTGTTGGTGCATCTTCAACTCACTGGCCCAGAAGATTTTTCCTCCTTTTTTTGAAAGGTTGCCCTGATCTTCTGTTGTCCAACTGGGTTCGCCTGAAGGTAGCCCTCATGTATATCCAGAGGGGGAAAACATCAGGTGACAGGGGAAATTAACAAAGTATTCCTGGAGTAATGGATTGCTCCCAGCAGTGGATATGTGTTGTAAAATACAGGAAAATGCCTATCATGAAAAGCCCAAAACTGCCTCTGGAAAAGAGCTGGGCACAAAGGTGCAGAGGAAGGGGGACGGGAAAGCAGCATTTGGGAAGTAGCAACTCATCCTCATCTGCTAGGAATGGGCCTTTGATCCAGCTTTACTCCAGCAAGATGAAACACCAAGGAAGTTATACAGGTAAGGAGAACCCTGCCCTGACTAGGATGGCTTCATACACAAGGGGTGCCAAGCAAGCCTGTCCATGTAATTTTACAGAAGAGCTTAAACCAGATTTAAATTGCAGAGTTCATCCCTTTAGAAATGGAAGTGGGTTTGGTTTTTTACAATTTTTGCACGGAATTGTGCTTTCCCAAAGCCAAGTCATTGCCAGGCTCTTCCAGCAGCCTCCTCACAGAGGTACCATGCCAGTACCAGGAGAAAAGACAGGGACCAGACCTGGAGCACTGCTACCCTAGGGATATTTCCCAGCCTCTGGACATTCATACCTCTCAGATCTCCTGGCCAGGACAGGTGCCCCTCTGTTTAGGAGCTCTGAAGGTTTATATTGCGCAGATTAATCAAAATTTTCTCTATTGAAAAGAGTAGCATTTCCAGCTGAGTCCTATGTAACAAACAGCACCAGCCTGCCCTGGGTGTATTTCAGTGGAGCCATGGCCTTTCCCATCAAGGGCCTTCTCCATTCCAGCTTTATTGTTGGCTGTTCCATCCCTCCCCTCACAGCTCTCTTCCAGGCTGAAGAGTGTGGGGTACAGGAAAGTGCCCCACTCCTGCCACCCCTGTGTCACCCTCCTTCCTCAGTCCCTGAGCCCCTCCTGTGGCCGAGGCAAGGATGCGCTGGACTCGGACCCCGCGTCCCATGTCCCCACGGCCGAGCTGGCTGCACCCTCTGGCGGCAATCCTGAGTCCAGGCCCTGCTTTTCCCGGAAAATCGCTTCGTCGTCTCCCACCCCCAAGGCTGGAGGGTGTTTTTCGGGGAGGGGGTCTGGGCACCGGGCTGTGTTTCGCTGAGGGAGGGCTGAGGAGCAGGGCGGGGGCAGGGGAGTGTGGGAGCAGCTCTGCCAGCTCATAGCACCGCAGTGTGTGCAGCAGCTATTTTTACCCGCTGGGCCAGCAGCTATATTTATCCAGAATGCCACAGGAGCCGAAAGTCTTTGGGGCAGTTTCCGTGCAGCGGAAGAACACGATCTGGACTGTCCTTTACACTGCCGACCTTCTCCACCCCCTACTCCCCTTCTCCTGGGCCCTTTGCCACCTCCTCAGTCCTTCTCTCCTTATGTCCCACTACCTCCACCGTGCTGATGCTGAGCTCGTGTCCCTGCCCATGGTGCGGAGGTTGGAACCAGATGGCCTCTAGGGTCTCATCCTACCCAAACCTTTCTGAGATTTTGTGATCTTCTCTCTTGCACAGCCATCTCTGGGCTCCCTTTCCTGCTCCACTCAGAGCAAATACGTGTTTTTTGTGTTTAAGTTGAACATCAGGAGAATTTCCTTACAGAACGGTGATCGGAATGGACTGCTCAGAGAGGTGGTGGATTCACCATTCCTGGAGGTGTTTAAGGAAAGACTGAGTGCCGTGGTCTGGTTGACATGGTGCTGGTTTGGTCATAGGTTGGATTCGATGATCTCAGAGGTCTTTAATTAATTGATTCTGTAATTCTGTAATCTTAATTTCCCTCTCCAAGAGGTTGTTTCTTCGGGTGGAGTGGACCATCCTCCAGCATGCAGGCTCGTGAAGTTCATTTCAGAGCCCCCAGCTTGTAAAAACCTCGGTCCCTTCTCGCGGGGGGGCGATGCAGGCGGGGGGGCTTAGGGCAAGTGAAGCGCTATGCGCTCGGGACACGCTGCTCACCTGGCAGAAGCCATTCCCTGCTGGCCGCTCTCCTGCCCGGCACCGCCGAGCTCTGCAAGCCCTGGGTGCCGGGCTCAGCGCCCAGGAGCCCGGCTCCGCCCGCAGCTCCGCCCGGGGAGGCCGAGCGTGCCCGGCACGGCCCC
>WBNO01007671.1:365948-390062 GCA_013400575.1 Peucedramus taeniatus
GGTAAGGGCTGGGCAGCCCCCCTGTCCCGCCGGCATCTGCGGAGGGACGCGGGGAGCGGCAGGGAACGCGGCGCTCGCACTGTCTCCTCCACCCTGCGATGGTGAAAGACTTGATGTTTTCCATCTGGAAAACAAATACTTGGCACCGGGAGGACCCACAGCCCGTCTGTAGTTAAGCTAATTGCACATCCGCTGGGAAAACTGAGCAAAAACTGCTCAGACCATCCCTCATCCTCNAAGGTGACTAAGCTAAAAGCAAGAGCAGCTGGAAGGGGTGAGTCAATCGCTTTCTGTACCTGGCCCTTGAAATGTGGAGCAGCGGAGCAGTAGGCCCTGGATGATAAAATCCTGTCAGAGAGCTGCTCAGGCCTGTCTGGGCCCTCAGCTGGAGACTGAGCCAGCCCCATTAGTACAGTCACTGGGGAATTTAGGGGTAAAATATCACATTCGAGGCTGGGAACAAGCATAAAAATGATAGCAAAAGTTTGGTCTGAGAGGCAGATTACCAGAAAAAAGCCTCTGATACCCAGCCAGAAATTGCCAGGACCACAGAAACAGTAATTGGTAAACCAGTACAGGAGATAGAAGGAGCAGAGACAAAGCCATCTAGTCAAGAGTATCATCTGATCTGAGGCAAAGGTCCTGAAGCTCCTTGCTGGGCAGAGATAACACCCAGCAAAAGCCCAGCCCACAGTCCCAGATGCATGCTATGCTTTTGTCTGAGCAAAGACAGCATGAGGGGAGAAGGGGGGTTGTTAGCCTACAGATAAGAAGAGCTCTCCCATTGTCTCCTCTTCCCACAGGATTTGCCAAGAAGACTTTCATCTCCTACTCGGTCACCTTTGGGGACAGCTTCCGACAAGGCAAGGTCATGGCCATAGACCCTGGGAGGCAACAAGTCGTGCTCAGTGACGGTGAGGTGGGTGTTGCAATGACCTGGATGCCTTATGGGATCACCTGCTAGTGCAGGCAGCCAGCCTTCAGCAGGGTGTGTTCCATCCTCCTGAAGAACTTGGCATCCTTCCCTGCACAGCCCCATCCCTTCCAGCCGAGCTAAGTTGCCTTCAGCTGTGCTGGGATGTGGGTGTGCAGTAAATACCCAACCCCATCTCCTGCTCAGCTGAGCTTTTATTCTTAGAGCTGGATTTAGAGCTCAACAATTAAACCTGGGGCTCAGATCCTTATTTAACTGCAGGAAGAGCCAAGAGCAGCAGTATCAATCACTCTTTTCAGCGAGAGCATCTCCCCTCTGTTCAGGAGAGAGTAAAAGAGAGGTTAGTCTCTGGAACCAGCTGTGAATGTCCAGCATAAATATCAGGTCATTCCCTGTAAATTTAGGGTAATTTCTTTAAAGCTCTCAACTCACCTGAATGGTGCTTAGCTCAGACCTTGAAGAACAGTTACTTGGTGTGATCTGGACCAGGTCTCTTCCTAAAGTCACTTCCTGACAGTGACAAGTACTTTCCTGGTTACCAGCAATGGATGGAGATGAGGGAATGAGTGACCAATACCTAGAAGGCAACCACTGCGTTCTAGGCTCTGTTTTTAAGAGGTCTAATATCCCATTCTACCTTCTGCCCTCCCAGGAGCTTCACTACTCCCATCTCATTCTAGCAACAGGCAGTGATGGGCCATTCCCTGGGAAGTTCAACCAAGTCATTGACATGGAAAGTGCCATCCAGACCTATGAAGACATGGTTAAAGAGGTGAGGAATCAATTCTTAGGAAGTGCTGCCTTTGTTCAGCCTCCGTGTCCCAGATACCACTGTGGCTATCTAGAGCCAGCTGTGTCTAAGAGAAAGGGAGACAAGGAACAGCCAGGACAAGGAGCTCATCATGGCTTTTCTAGCACAAGGGGAAATGGGAAATGCTCAACAGTATTACAGAGTAGGAAGGAAGAGTGCACAGGGCACTCCTTTCTTGTTGCCTCTAAATGAGCTAAGAGGTTTATTGCTGTTGGGCCTGTGCTGTGTCCCAGAATGTTCATGGAGTGACTGAAGGTATCTGGCTTCCTGCCCTTTGCAGTTCTCTTGTAACACAAATTTTCTCTTGAAGATTGAGAAATCTCAGCGCATCCTGGTAGTGGGGGGTGGTGCTGCTGGAGTGGAGATGGCTGCTGAGATCAAAACGGAGTACCCGGACAAAGAGGTAGGAACATCTTCATCACAATTAACTTCATCCTGGTTTCTGATACTCTTCTGTGATGGTGCTGCTGGAGGTACCTGAGATGACTGCACATCTGGTTGCTGAGCCTGTAGCCAGCCACCAGCAAGGTCTGTGGCACTAGGTGCCCCTTCCTGGCTTGTTCTTGCAGGAATCAATTAGGGTGGAGGGAGGCCAGCTGTAGCTGCTCCCACCTTGCACACAGTGAGTCCTGTTCTGTTCCTGTGTCCCCATTTGCTGTTTTGTCCCCAACAGGTCATCCTCATTCACTCAAAAACTGCACTGGCTGACGTGGAGCTGCTACCCAGTGTCCGTCAGGAGGTGAAAGAGATTCTCCTTAGGAAAGGAGTCCGGCTGCTGTTAAGTATGTCCTTAACTATGCCTCTGAACACCTACAAACTGCTCTTCCTTTAGCCTGATGTCCTCTTTGTGACTTTTTGGTTACACATTGCTCCCTTGAATTCCTGTTTCTCTGGAAACCGGAATTTCACCTATTTCACAGCCTAGCAAAGGTTTGTGACCCAGGGCTCTCTGTTGCAACAGGTGAAAAGGTCAGCAACACGGAAAACCTCAGGCCAAACCAGTTCCAGGAAGACATGGTAGTGAGGACAGAGAAGGGCACCGAGGTGGTTGTTGACATGTTGGTGCTGTGCACGGGGATAAAGATTAACTCTTCTGCATATGCTGCTGCATTTGGTAAGTGAAAAAACCCAAACCATGGGGTGGGGAGAAGCAAGAATTCTTCAGTGTCTGGTGCCGTAGGGGTGTGAGATAGGGAATGGACTGTGTACAACCTGCGGGGGTGATTCTACTGAAATATCAAAGGATGATGCATTGCGCGAGACTGCAGTGATTAACTACAGCAAAGCAAAAAACAGCTCTTCTCTGACACATAGAAAAGAGGGCAAAAAACAACCCCTCACTTTGTGTCAATTACATCAGCATCATTTTGGAGTCTTAGGCCACAACAAGCAACACATAGCTGCTTCTAAAAACCTGTTGTTTGGTAAAACAGGTGACAAAATGACAAGTAATGGTGCTTTGAAAGTTAACAAGCACCTCCAGCTGGAAGGCTACGAGAATATCTATGCCATTGGGGACTGTGCAGACCTCAAAGAGCCCAAGATGGCCTACCATGCTGGGCTCCACGCCAACATCGCGGTGACAAATATCATCAACAGCCTGACACAGAAGCCTCTCAAAACCTATGAGCCAGGTAAGGTCAGTTCCTAGCACCTGGCCTTAGGTGTTGGGCTGCTTGTCTCCAACGAACAGCTGTCTTAACTCTCATGAGACTCTGAACTCACTGTGAAGGAGCTCACAATTTGGTTTATGTCAGCTTATAGTTCAGGCTTCATATTAGTCCCTGCCAAAGATACAGCATAGATATTAATTACCTGTGTCAATCTACCACACATCGTGTTCTTTCTTCACTAATGTCTTGATAAATTTACTGGTGGGAGTCTGCTACTCATGAAACTTATTTTCTTTTCTTAAAATTGCTCACTGTCCAATTAAATCTCAGGAATAAGATGACTTCCCTTTTCCTTCTTTCTCCCCTGAAACTACAGCAAACAGAAACGCAACAATCTGGTCTCAAAAACCTAGCTGGGTAATTCATCTTCTTTATGAGCATTGATGTAAACTTACCAGAACTATGCTGAATGCTGTTCCATGTGGATGCAGGGGAGCTGGACAACAGTTGCTTCACTTACACCTCTACATCTTCTTTGCAGGGTCACTAACATTCCTGCTTTCCATGGGCAGGAACGATGGTGTAGGCCAGGTGAATGGTTACTATGTGGGACGTCTCCTGGTGACCATTGCCAAAAGCCGGGATCTGTTTGTCTCCAAGAGCTGGAAGACGATGGGACAGACAATGCCCTCTTAAGAGGGCACCAGTAACAATCCAGCAAGGAGTACAGCAGCTGGAAGAGGGTGAGGGTGCACTTCTATTGCTTGGACTGACTGATATTGTCCTCTGCAGCACCTCCTCAGGCCACTTGTCACTGCGACACATAAAAAGGGTGCCTGCCTTGCTGTGAAGGGGAAGCAGGCACTTCCCAAATGATCTGCACAGAAGTTCCCGTGATAAAAACCAGGAAATAAATGTTTCTTTTACTCCTCCCACTGAGAGAGCTCTGAGCAACAAGCTTGTGTTACCTTGATTTGTAACAATAAACACTGTGGTTTTCAGAATCTCTGTGGTTTGTTTGTTATGTGTTGGGGTTTGTTTGTTTGTTTGTTTTGGTTTGGTTTTGGTTTTTTTTGTTTGTTTGTTGTTGTTGTTGTTTTCCCCTGGCTTTCTCTATTCTTGCTCTTCAAAGAAGGACCTGCTTCTTACATCTGGCATCTGCTCTGCAGCTTTCAGGGAGAATGGCTCACTGTGCTGCCAGGGTAATGCCTGTCTAAAACCTGTAAGGGGATATGGTAAGCCTGGAATTCAACAGAATATAATTCACCTTTGTGTCAAAATCTCCTCAGCAGCTTTAATTACGTCACTTATAGCACCAAACTTCAGCCAGAAAAGCTGTTGGTTGTGATACAGCAAGCACTGAATTACAGATGCTGCTTTTTTTTTCTTCTCTTTTCCTTTTTTTTCTTTTTAGGGTGAGAAATCCCCAGAGCAAAATAAGGGTTTATAATAATAACCACACTTGACGCATCTTTTTCTTTTTTTCTTATAAAACAAACAAAATCACCATGAAATATTCTCAGTAATTACAGAGGCTATTGTGAGTTAAAAGCAAAACAGAAGCTCCTCATGCATCCCTTCTAAAACCCTTTTCACCTCTCTGTGGGCTGAAGGCAGAAGTTTACCATCTACTCTCAAGGGAGGGGAAAAAGGAGCAGAACATTTTTAAGAGCTTTCTTGAAAGTGGTGTGTGTGTCTGTGCGTGTGTGTTTGTGTGTGAAGATATCATCACTACAAATCTAAAATGAGGTTACTCTTTAAAAACTTCTAAACTAAAGTAACAAAGGACACTAAACTTCTGAAGCCAGATGATAACTCAATTGCTTAAGGTGATAAAAATGGCATGAAGAAATCAGACTAAACCCCTCTCATCTCTAATCACAGCTCTCCATCAAGTCACAACACGTCACACTACTACCACTCCCCCTCATCATCACATTGAAAAAATAAAACCCACCTCTAATGCTTTTAATGCTACTCAAGTTTGTTGAAAAATAAAGTTTCATTTGGCTGCCGTTGCTACTTTGTGTCTAGCTTGGCCATTTCTTGCACATAGATGCCAATGCTTTCACTGTCGAAGAGCAGAAAGTAAATGTTCTTCAAGGAGGAAGAGCTGGTGCCGTCAAAATGGGTGGAAATAGCTCTGAGGGTCACCTGGGCTGCCGTCTGTTTTGGGAAGCAGTTTCTGTGTGGTTAGGGAAGAAAAGAGAACAGGTTAGTGTTGGGCAGTGATGCTGAGAGAAGCAAGCCAGGGCTCTTCCAGCCACAGGCTGCTAAGATAGTGCCACTTGCAGTTTGGCAAACCCCAAGGTTTTGATAGCAATATTCACCTGCTGCTGAATTAGGTTTCCTTGCTGGCATAACTTCTGTTTTCATCTGCTTCTACTTTGTATGACCACACAAATTTTTTTAAGCTTGCCCTTAGATTTAAATTTTTCCATGCCATGCTGGGCAGGCTAAAAATTTCAAAGGATGATTTTTTTTTTAGCTGAAAACTGAAAAAAAAAATAACCCAAACCCAAATCATCACCTACTTAGCTGGCTTCCTCACTCTGTCATTAAAATGCTTTGCTTGGGATCCCTGTGAAAATAATTGAAATTACAACTCCAAGCCAAATTAAGGTTGAGATGCATTCAAACACTCCTCTTGATGGTAATATTCTCTAACCTACAATCATGTTTATACTGAAAACCATCAAAAAGATCTGGCACAACTGAAGTATCCCAATGTTACATCAATTACTGTAAGTAGCCCCTAAGATGGGACAGAGGAAAATGAAAATTCACATAACTGATATAGTATAATTCTTTATCTACCCACAAAAACATAATTTCATGTGCAGACATGTAGGTAGAGTAAAATGACAGCAAAACCAGGAAGTACTATTTGAAAAACTGCCTTTTTTCAGGAAATTTTGAGGTCCTTTGATAAATGAACTGTAAACCAGCAGCACCTGGTAAGTCTCTCTATTTCTGTTAGGAGGAGTAATTGTAAGAGCAACAGAGTGAAATAGAACAAAGCAGCGGAAAGATCTGCACTAAGACTAATGGTCCAAGAATGGATTATTCTGATTCTATGCTCTTAGAAGATATGGAGTCTAGAAACTATTTCATGGCATTAAAAGCTATAGTTAATTTTTACACTAAAGACTGTTAAAACAATGTATCACATTTTGCTTTCACTGAAAACCATAAACAAAAAGATCTGTATATTAAAAAATGACTAAAAATTGCACTGCCTTTCTATTTATTCTTTTGTCCTGATCCATAAAAATATATTTTGCTTTGAAGAGTATCTGTGTAAAAATGGCATTTTCACCTCCTGTGTATTCAGTGATGTGTGGTGATTTCACTGATCAAATGCAGTTTTACTTTCCTTTTATTCACTGTCAGGCCAACACAACAGGACTGTGCTATGTACTCTACTCTTTGGGCAGTACTACCAAAATCAGTAGCTACATTTCAAAATAAATATAAGAACATGAACTCTAACACAAAATAACAACTACTGCAGTTAGCAATAAGATGTCTTGTCATCAGAAACCAGCAAACTGTTGATTTTAAAAGATATTTGAAAGAAAAAAAAGAAAAAGATAAATACTTCAGATTTCTTAGTCAAGCACATTCTACTTGCTAGTTATTAAGAAAGAAATGTGTGGCTTCATACTTGGTTTAATAGTTTTCCCTTTTGAAAGCAGATCTACATTTCAGAAATAGATTTTCTTCTGAAAGAAAAGTTTTGTGTGACAAGTCTTTTAAATATCTATTATCAGGAGGGCTTAAGTGAACACCCCACATCCACAGAGCTCAGGAGGCATCACTGCTACCTGCCTTCAGTATTATGCTGCTATAACCTTATTAGTACAAATGCAGGTTTAATAAGACTCCCCGCAGCAAAATGAAGGGACACAAAACCCACAGAGGTGCAGAGGAATGAAAATGACTGTCTAGCAATAGAAAACACAGCAAGCCCACTCAGCTCTCCTGTGGGTTGGCTAATTTCTCTTTACAAAGGCTCTCTGGCAGTTTTGTGCAAACACTGCACTTCAGGCTGGATTTCTCTGGAGCAGCTCTGTGTCAGATGGCATCAGCAGAGGCAGGGTCACAGAGCAGAGGGCACCTCTCTGTCACAGCAGCAGCTCTGACAGCCAATTCCACCTCTGCTACCTGACCCAGGGAATCCTACCTGCCGCTGGGAAACGGGGGGAAAGCCACAGACTTCAACTTCTTGTCTTCTGCAGCTGTTAAGCAGTTCTTGACCGTCTCCTCGAGCTGCTCTTCACACTTGTCTGAGCCCCACTGTGGGATGTGACAGTGGATGACAAACTTTGCTGCTAGGCCGCTAGACTGAGTGAGTGCAGCTAACACAAATGAAAATATAACATTTAGTTTGGAACAGAAACCGCCCTGCAATGACCTCTCAACCCAAAGTACCTTCTTAATTACCTCACCTCTCCAAAGAAATATATTTGGGATTAAAATACACCACAATGGCTCACTTGCAATCATAACCTGTCTCACCATTCCTTTTGTGATCAATTGTTATTTCTTTGGAGATCAAAGAACCCAGGGCTCATTTGGTTAGCACACAGTTTCTCAATAATGGTTTTTAGCTCTCTCATTCAGCATGGCCTCAAAACAAACATGGATTTGCTTCATGCAAAGTACAAAAACCTCGCCCTAGACACAGTATCAGTAATCCCCACAGAAATTCCTGCAGTGTTGTCACTGAATGCTTTGTACAATATCCTGCATCATCATCATCACCTTTACAACTCCGGAGTGTTGGGGAGTAATATGTAGACCCACTTCACAGCTGGATAATTTCAGACAAGGAAATCAAAGTTGTTCGTTGAAAGTCCCACCAGTTATGTCCAATTAGGAATCTCATATTAATTTTTCAGAAAGTGTAATATTTCTCCAGGACCTGGAGAGCTTACAGCATGGCATCAGTTTGCTTTTGTTGCAACTGTCACCATCAGCACTACTGAAAGTCTGGGTGTCTTGGTAATCTCAGGTTAAACATTCTGAAATCAGCTGTGCAGGATGGAATTAGCCCAAGGATGAAAATCCTGGATGTATTCACTTGTTCTCCATCACAGAGGAATTCTGTTGCAGGCACAGAGGAATTCTGTGCTACTTAAATTTTAACAAGCTGTCTTAAGAGTATAAAGGGAGTCTATCTTCTAGTTAGGTAGTGATGTTGACAGAGAAAAGTAGTTTATTTTGATTTTACGGCATATAAATTTGATTTGATATGAAAGTGAAGCAAATTATCTTGTATAAAAATTTCTCTGTCATTTCAGATGATAAAACTAGGCTACTCAATTAGGAATTTTCCAAAGCTAGACTATTTAAAGCATTTATTTTTTGGGGTATAGAGATACTAAGCCAAATAAGGCATATTGTAACTTTTCTCCATCTGTCTTCCAGACACCTTCAATTGGTTTAATCTGTCCACAAAGGAATCACAATCTCAGGTCCCAAACTATTCCCTGCTACAAATGTGTTAACCCTTGAAGGGAGCTCTTCTAATAAAGTAGCTGCAGTGCCTTAGCAATTGCTCTTCCAAAAAACATGCCAGTTCTGCAGATTGTCACCCTACAACTTCATTGTCACCATACATCTTCATTTGTCCTCCAAGTAAGGTGATCATATGGGTTATATACATTCATCAAATATGCATAAAGGAGAATAATTTATGAAGTATCACTAATTTTTCCTATGCCTCACATGTTAGGCTGAGAGCTATTTCTGAGTCTCACTAAGGCTGTAGTACAAACAAGACAGGAAAGATGGCACAAGATTTCCTTAATTTTTGGACTCCCATGGACAGAAATTGCCTAAGACAAATTGATCAGTCTAAAGACAGAATGTGCACAAGACACAGGTATCCTATTCTTCCTTTTTTTCCCTCTCAGTAGGGAAAGTTGCTGCCCATGTCAGCAACTGCTTAGAGGAAACATTTACATCACATAAGCAAGGACATATAACAACAGGAACAGATCAGAATGTCCATAGAAAAGAACATATAAAATGAGCCATGTCCAAAACAGAGCAGAGTATCCTTCTTACCTTCAGCAACTTCCAAAGGTCCTTGAGATTTGCGAAGCTCTTTCACTGTTTCCAAGAACTCTTTGCCTCCAGCCTTTTCCAGTGCCTTGCCTGCAAGGACACAGAGCAAAAGGCCTTGGCTTCAGAGTATCAGTGTGGAAAAACAATTCTACATTATTTAAAAAAAACAATGTAATCACACTATCCTGTCTTGCTCTATCAGCTGCAGCTGATTTTTATGCTTACCACTCTGCCTAGACACAGATAAAGTTTACTCTTCATGGTTTTGAAGAGCCCTGTATACTGTTACTGGAAATTACTTTAATATAAATATCTGTAAGAATGCTATTTACTCTGACTTGTGGCTAAAATAGTGTGGCGTGGGATTTTCAGGACTCAGGCTTTCAGCCTCCAAAATGAACCCAACATACAAACCCTACTACTTACTGAAACAAACACAGCTGGGATGCCAGTGAAAGTCTTGATGACTAAAAAACAATGATCCAAAAGCCTGCTACTAGATTCTGTGCTCCCTATGTGACTGGTTGAATAGCTTTTTACCTCCCTCCTGCTTAAATTTCCATATTTGTAATAACAGTATTTCCTTATTTTGCATGAGCAGTATAAGGCTTTGTACATGAGTATTTCTAAATTTCTTAACATCCTACTACGGAAGTCATAGTTAGAAGTGTTAATAACATATAATTTTGCAATGCAATTTTCAGATGCAAATGTAAAAATAAGCCAATAAACACCTCAATAATAATTATTTATACCTTTGCTGCTCATGTGCTTTGACAAATTATCTGTGTTTTGCTTGTCATTAAAAGTAGACAGATTAGTGATTAGCCTGTTACCTAGTCAGACCCAGCCTGATTTTCAGAAACTGTGATATATTATGGCCTGGGGTAGATTTGGATGAAACAGGATGAGATCTCAGCAGGCAGCCAGTAGACCAGCTACTGTTCCAGCTCTAGATATGTTTTTTTTGCATGTACAGAGCCTCACCTATTTCCTCCTTGAGGTCTATTTCAGCAGTTGTAGGGTGAACAATGCCTTCTACTTTCATGGAGCCAATATGGCTGATGTCACTCTGTGTCAGAGAAAGCTGAAAAATAATAATATGGGGGGAGGAACAAATAAATAGTAATCCAAGTGCAAAATCATTTTCATACCAAAAAGCTGAAGTGAAAGAAGGCTGGATTCAGTCTTTCAGAGACCAGCTATTTTATTCTGCTCAGTATGTGTGATTCTGACTTTTAGCTTTTAATTAATAATTAATTTACACACCACTCAGATTATTTGGTGATATGCCCACAACTTGGAAGCTTGCTCCAGAGGAAGTTATTGCTAGAAAACTAATGTTCTGACATCATAATTTGAAGAAAAAACCAGCCGATTTTGGAAATGCTTTGGTTTAAGAGAAAAGCATCCTTCCCTTCATGCTAAGCCCCAATCTGTTATTGTTCTTTATTACCTTTTGTCCTGGCACAAGGCTCTTGGAGGACAAGATAGTGAAACCATCCCCAGGTCCATCTTCAGTTGTTGAATTAGAAATTCCTTCTTTTTCATTGTCCTTTTGTTTGTTCTATTTGATGGGAGAAAAAAAAGCAAGACTTCTCAAAGGAAACAAAATAATCACCATCTAGCATTATTCAATAATGGAGAGATTTAATAACTTGCTACAAATCTTATCTTCTCAGATCAATACATTACTCATAGCCTTGTAATCCCCTAAGATTATGTAACAACAGAGGTCTGCACTGTTTATATAATGCTAAATCAGTGGTTCATCTGAGGCATTACATACTTCTGTAGTCACATTCAGAGGCAGGGCACCCACATCCATCTGTAAATTTACTGACAACTAAGGTTGTATTTATATGGGTGGGCATGTGTTAGTTTATTTTCGTTGCTAACAGAGCAGAACCTCATGTTAAATCAAACTTAGTCACTTAGTAACCCAGTCAAATGCTCCAATTTGAAGAAAAAAACAACTTTCTAATCTGAAAAACAAATGTTTAAGTCTCAGCTATTAAGTGACAAAGCCTTCTTATAGCGTACTTTCAGGAGCAGCAAACCTACCTGTCCTAGAGGGAGCATCTCCTCACACCTTTCAATATTTGCTTCAAGGTATGTCAAGAAGCTACCACTTTGTAACAAGTCCAAACTCTGCATGTGCACAATTCAAAGTAAGGTGGTAGCTGAGATCAATACACAGAGGCATCCAATTAAACATCCCATTAAGCAACTCTGTTTTCTTTTTAAAGGCTGTTTCTGCATGTTATCAGCTATGGAACTGCATTAAAACTTTGAGGCCTCCAGAAAAATGTGTTTCATCCAAGTTTTAAAAGTTTAAGTCAAAGCTTGATCTCATTTAACCCTACCCAATGAAAAACTCGACAGTGTTTCAAGGTGCATGCTCTGGAATGACAAACCAAGAGCACTGATCTGGGTTACTGCTTTACCAAATTAATCCATTTTGGATAGTGATAGAGGATGGCAACCCTAAGGGAAAGTGCAGTGGTCAAGTTCTGATTGATTTATTCTTCTTTTAAAAATCACTAACAACAGCACAGCTAAGAACACATGAAACAAAGAGCTTGTCACAATGACATTGACATTCCATGTCGGGACAAATTCTCTGGACAGAGAAAAATCTTTAACAGCAACCCAGTAACTGTACAAGGCTGCAGGCATGACATCTCTCTGGTAGAAAATGTTTTATAACACAGCTGCCTTTATTTTAAAAGGGTTCATTGCCACAGAGTCAGTGTGGAGGTAAGAGATTCTACAAAATTATTAAGAGAATATCACAGAGGGTGACATGAAATCTGTACCTGCCCCCTGCTTACCTTTTTGGACATCCGGGCCTTGGTAGACTTTGCCTTCTTCCCACTCTTTTTATTCACCATGGATTTCCTCCCCTTCTTCTCAGGAGCAGGGGAAAGGATGGTCTCAGATTTGCCTTTGGCACCCCTTTTCTTGGCTAGAAGCTCAGGCTGAATTCTGGGCAGGACACCTCCACTTGCAATAGTCACACCTTTGAGCAACTGCAAAGAGAAGCAGTGCATGGAAGCATATTACAGATCCTCTTAGTCTGCACCACCAAAAACAATTAGGGAGAAAATCCACAATAACCAGGAACTTGGCAGGTGACAGCAAAGTCAACCAGCACAACCTGGAGAATTCTGTTGCTGTACAATCATTCCTCCCCCTCCCAGTGCTGGTCTTAGTGTAAACCTGTCCTTGGTGACTCACAAGCAGTGAATAAGGGTAAAAGAAGAAGAGTGTCTGAAAGAGCTACTGAAAAAAAGGACCGCACCACAGCCCTGTTCAGAGAAGGACTGGATGCAGATCTCTTTGGCAGGAAAACAGATGCAGTGAAAGCACGAAAAAGTTCCAAGGACCTGCTTTGCAGAGGCAAACAACAGGAATGGGCTGTGATATCATGTAGAAGACAAAGTCTGGCTAATTTCTAAGAGAAAACACTGGATCTAGATCCCAGTTCACTGACCAGAAACATGGAGCTGGGAAAGGGCTGGTAGTGTTAGCGTACTTTCTCTTCTGGCCTGTTTTGAATTTTTACTCCACTTGACTGGAAACAGAGCCACATGACTTCATGGGCACCACATTTTCATTATTTAAAGCAGTCATATTAAGTGCAGGAGTATTCAAAGTGTGAATGACATCATCCATCTTCATACAGAGGAGATACTCTGATGCTGACTGAACCTTTTCAGCAGCCCCAAATAGTACAATCTGAAGCCCATGCTGTGATCTCTGTCCTCACTCAACAAGTTTAGCAGAAGTGATCCCACAAGTGATCCCGGGAGTCAGAGCGCTGAAAGCCACAGTTTGGGCTAACAGACAGGGAGGCAGCAATAGCAGAGAGTGAGCCAGATCCCTACCCAACATGGGCCTCACAGCCAGTATAATAGAAAACACACATTTCTACAGCTCTTGGGAAAAGGTCTTGCACATTTTCTTTAAGTACTGAATGTCCCTGAGGGAAAAGTGAAGCATCAAGACTACTTGCTTCAACAGGACTCATAGGCTAAGAAGAACCAAAGTTTATGTCCATAAGATTTAAGATGAGGTATCTCAGAACCTTTTTGTTTGCTTTTATTTAAGAGGGCACAGTTTTCTGCTCCAATAACTGCAATCTTATTCATGTCTCAGACTAATCTGTTTCTAACCTTCCCTCGTAGCAGCTTCACTCAAGCCACAGCACATAACTCCTGCACCAAAATGTAAACAGGCACCTGATTCAGCTCCTCATCATTTGCAACTGCCAGCAGGATGTGTCTAGGGGCAATCCTTCCCTTCTTGTTGTCCCGTGCCGCGTTTCCTGCCAACTCCAGGATTTCAGCTGTAACACATCAAAATAAAAACCAGTAACAAAAATGCAGCTTAGGTACATGCTACATACACATTTTACGCTGCTTCTTAATATCCATTTACCTTTTCAGGTATGTTCCCAGATTTAAAGAGTTCTCGCTAGAGAAAGGCAGAAACCAAACACCACTCACTAGATCTGTAAATTTAGATAAATTCATTTGTCCTTCCTAATTCCCTAAAGGAATGCTAAGCTTGGTTCACATGATTTCTTTTAAGAGTCTCAAGTCAGAATTCTCTTTCAAAAAGACAAAAAAAAACCCTAAAAATGTACATCAGCAGCCCAAAATTTAACAGCAGCCCTGTGACAACAGAACAGTCAAGCATGCAGTGAAACCCCCAACCTGGAACAGACAGCTCTGATGAACAGCAAGGATTCTCAGGACCAGGGAAGATGAAGACTGAGGTGCATTTGAAGAAATACTTGGAAAGCCAACACACTAGCCAGGCACTGCTGGAATTCTGCATTAAAGGGCACTGAAAATCTGTGAGAAGCTTAATTTCAGAACAAGATATGAAAGGTTTGACTCAGATGCAAGCAGAGACAACATGAGAGCTTCAGTGCATGAAATATTGACAGAAGGGTCCTTCTACATCTCTGGGAACAGGAGGTCACTTCAAGGTAGTTTCTCTAAATTAGCAGTAACGTTTATACTGTAACCAAAGTCACTGAGCTTTTCCTAATTACTACAGAAATACAGACACATCATCCTAAGTTTATTTGGACTGTAGCAATCAGTAGAATTGATTAGCTTACATAGTTTGGCCTCTACTCAGAAGTTATTTCTCATGTAAGAGCTCTACTGAAACACTGAGAAGGCAGGAGAAAGGAATCTTTTTCCCTCCAATTACTCCTAAAAATCATATCCACACTTTTTTTCATTTTAAAAGTATAGTGTCTCTGTTTTCTGGGTTTTGGGTTTGTGCTTGTCAGTAACAGGAATATGAAAATTACAGCCAATCAGTATACTGTTAATAACTTATTGATATATTAATGACATCCTATTCCTTTTTACAAACTATATAAAGAACTATAACTATTATAAAAAGAAAGACTTTGATGAAAAATCTGTGGAAATGTACATAATGTTTGGCTAAAATCCAAATGATTTCAACATGGGACTTAGTTCTGGCCCATGGGAAAAATACAAGCTTTCAATTCCACTCAGAATAACAAAAGTACAAACTTGTCTTCCAGTTTTCACTGCTACGCAGCACACATATTTAACTGAATGTTGGAAATGTAAAAGCCTTTTTAAAAAATGCATATGCATATTCACAGTGAATTGCAAAAGTTAGGGCAGGAACCTCACAACTCTAGCACTTCCTAGTCTGTCCTGGATTTTAAAGGAGGAAACTGAAAATCCCAAGAAAATCCCACATAATCCAGCTATATTCACCCCCCATGGGTCTGGAAGTATCAGACCCTCTCCCAGACCTCTACCAGCAGAGCTAACAGAACAGCAGACAGCAGGAACAGATTCCATCCATTGTGCAGACCAGCAGAGAGCAAGAAAAGAGACCCAGGCTCCTCCAGTGGGTTTTGCAGATGTGTGCTGACAGCAGAGGAAAATTGCATCAGGGGGGAAAAAAAATCCAAAAACCAACACATACTTACCTGGGTGGGAACTGAAGTTCTTTCAGGTGTGCCAACAACAGGCACATCCTGCTACCTGTGTGCTCACCCCACTGCCCCAGGTTTGGGTCCTTTGGCCAGCAGCATCCTGATGGTGCACTCTTAGTACTCTGCCTAATGTTAAGAGCAAAAAAGGCAGAACACTCAAATGCCAGCCATCCATCACAGGACACCGGGAAGAAGGGAATCCGAAGCAGAGGTGATGTATGGCAGATTGTGGAATATGTACATGGCTTACTAAAGGATGCCAAACATTTGCATAGGCCAGTGATTGCCTTACCTCCTTCTACTGAAGGTTTTTTTTTCTAATGGTGGAGGCAAGGGGCTCATAATCTTAAGAATATAAAATGGCATTTACAAAATACAACATAAAAACTGGAAGCTTCAGTTATCACATGCTCTGCTAACAATAACAGATCCCTAAAGAAACTGCTTTACATTTCAAGTAGAAACTTAACAGCTGAGGCTACCTAAATTCTAAAAAGGCTAGTCTGAGAATATAGGTCCTATAATAAATAGGAATATAGAATATAGGAAAATAGAATATAGGTCCTACACCATAACAAGCTCTCTTGGTACTAGGCATCTTGATATTTTCAGCCGTGAGTTGGTTTTACTTTGTGCTCTAAGCACAGGCATTAAGAATTACACTGAAATCTCAAATAATATTGCTTCCTGCAATAGTCAAAATCCACAAAGATGCCTCCACATCAGAAGTTTAACTTCAAATCCAGACATCAGAAGCACATAACTCTCTTCCAGCAGAGACAAGCTGCAGCCAAGGTATGACCTGAATGGGATTACATCTTGTCAATCTGTGACATGCAGGGCAAAAGAAGTTTCTTTAGCTTCTGCTGATGGATCAGCAGATTTGAAATGTCTGGGGACTAAAGCATTCTAGCCAGGCCAAAGGTTTTTGTTCAGCTGAGCTTGTAGGAAGGTAGACTGCTAAGAAAGGCCTATGAGAATTACTGATAGCAAATTGGAAAGATTTCATACAGGTTGTCTTGTTTTCCACCTCCCCTTCAGGAGAAATTGTGTCAGCTCCTGTTACACTACCACATAAAAATCTACCAGTGATACCTTTACTCTGCAAAAAATCTATTGATGATGGAGTCCTTGTCCTCCATTTACAGGTGGAAAGCTGTCTGCTGGATTTGTCTCTGCATGGCAGATGAGCACAACAGGCAGAAGAGTATTCCAGGTGATTCCTGGGAAGGAGGAAGCCTTTGCTGGTGTTGTGTTCTGCCCTAATTTAGAGAAGATGGCTTGCCATTTAGAACTTCCACAAGTTCCTCTGACCAGCACACCCTGACGTGACTTGTGCTTCCTCATCAAGGGGCTTCTGTATTCTCTGCCTAGGTTTTGGGAAGATGCCCTGTGGGACATAGCAGTTGATGTTTGATTTAGGTGGTTGTGCCTGCTCTGCAGCTCAGTGCAGCTCAGAGCATGAGTCTGTTGCAAAATCCATCAATCAGATGGGACTCAGGCCAATTTTTCACAGAATTTTAACTCTGAAGCCAGTGAAACTCAACCTTGTTTCAGCACACACAACCTTCTGGATAGGAATTAAGCTGCACTTTTACAGTATGATTTTCAAGCCTAATATGTAAAACAGCATAGGGAGATTAAAAAGAAAGGTTTAGAACAGTGAGGAGATCTTCACATTAGCTGATCAGTTGAGGTAAAAGTACCTCTTCCTGAGATGCCAACACCATTGCTGGCATTTTAATGATGGGGTTGATAAGGCGAAGTGCAAATTTGGGGGTGATAATGGCTGTGAGGTGCTGCCATCATCAATTTTGCTTACAAAGGAAAAAACCAGGGGTCTAGTATCTCATGACACAGAACACGTACCAAAGCCAAATGGCAGTCCCAACTTCATAAACTGGGAGTAAGGATGCTCCAGATGTATATGCACCCTCTGGATGATGCCAGCCACGAGGCTCAGTGCTCTGGGGCAACACAAATACAGGCCAACAGCAGACCACACAGGACTGGTCACTCACAGAGATCTGCTGGTCCATGCCAGGCTCTGGAGGAATGCAGGCACTCGGGTGGTTCTGGTCCTATTTGACCCTTACAGCCTCATCCACCTTGCCCCCATCCCAGCCATGACTTGCTTCCCCACAGTTTCACAGCCCAATCTCCTTTCCCTGGCAATTCACACCAAGACTTCTATCTCAGCACCTTCCCTGGACAGTCACCATTTTTCTTGTCTACTCAGGCTCAATACTCCTGCCCAGATTCTTCATTAACAGCACCCACTCCATTCAATCCTTGGCCTATTTCCTATTTTTTCAACTTTCTCTCCAGCTTCTTGGCAGGCTATCTGGACACTCCTCACCATTTATTTACCTACTGGCCATCAGTCTAACTCTCCCCACTAGCCAGACCTATCCCTACCCTGTCTCTAACATCAATATTCTTCTTCCACAACCACTGCCTCTTCACAATGTTATGATTTGGGAGCTGAGAGAGGCTGGAACATGTTCAGTGAGGACCAAGCCTTCAGAGATTTCAGCTGCTAAAGTCAAAGAAGTCTCTGCTGAGCATGAGCAACCTGTGTTTTATCAAAGTTAGAGCTTGGCCAAAGACAGCAGATTTCTCTGAGGTGGCAGAGACTACCCTTCCCCTTTTGTAAAGTATCAAATCTCTGCTCAAACACAGAAAAGTACTCAGGGGTTTAGAGGAGAAGTTTTCATGAATGTTTTAACATAAAAAAATATGTTTGACGTGCTTCTGTGAAACAGCTAAAAAGTGACAGTCCCTTACTGCCACCCTCCTAGATTTAGCCTGAAGCAGCTCCCCTGCGTGCAGCGTGCAGCCTTTCATCCCAAGGAACCAGCATTTCACAGCTGCAAATCCAGGAGAAAAGAATGGCATTTGTAATAGAAAGATCAGATAATGATAAGAAAATTTAGCTGTTTGGTACATATCCCCTTCGACAACATCCTTGGAAAAACCTATTTTGTTTCTACAGGTTTCCCAAAACCAAAGACTTTATTCACCTGTAATATTAGGAATAACTAGATCAGCAGGGTTAGATGCTGCAGCACTTTTTTTTTTTTTAACGGAACTCTCCACCTTCGTAATATTTCCAAACAAAACCATGGACAGAGCACAGGAACTTTGGTTTGGAAAGAACATAATCCACCAGCAACAGACATTTGCTCAGAAACATTACTCCATTCTATCACAATATATACAGGAGTTCTCTGCTGAACCAAGCAGCTGAAAATAGCATTCCCTTACAATTTATGTGGGCTCCCAGCCTACACCTCTAGCAATCTTCTTGCCTCGTTGACTACACATGCTTTTTTTTCTAAAGCCAAGTGTAGGCCCACACATAATCTGCTCATATCAGATTAATGATTTAAATTAAACTGCACTTACTATCCAGGAGCAGAGCCAAGACATACATTGTTCTAGTTCAGGTAATAGGCAAACAGTGCTGACCACAAGTCAGTCTGCACCACTGAAATGTTGCACATACCAGATGTGCTGCTGACAATTTATTACTGCACTTTGTAAAAATTGCCACAGCTCAGAACAAGCATCTCCAAATGTTTATCCTAGAAATATCTCCCTGTAGAGTAGGAGAAGAAAACCAGTATCTCCCTCCAAACAGAAGGTCAGCAGAGTCACAAGGCATCACATTATGTTATAAAAGTTATTGTGATTTCTTCAACACAAGCAATACTTTGTCACTACAGCTCCAGAAGTAGGCTCAGGGGAAAAAAAATAAAATTGATTCCCAACCTGGAATGTACTGCCACAAACATGGAAATTTTTGCAATCTACTATTAGGCTTGATGATAAATTAAATTTTAATAGTGAAATTGTTAAATTAGTGAAATTTATTAGTGATATCTCAGATTTTCTCCACACCTTTGAAAGAAAATAATGCTTTTATTGTCTGGTAGTGAGAACAAGTTTCACATGTAAAAAAGACAGCAGTGTTTACATAAAATCTGTTGCACGGACAACTAGGCTCCATGCAAGCTTCTTCATGCCACCTTGGCAATAAACTACACTCCTGAAACACAACTCTCTCAACTAATTCCATCCAGGCTGTGACTCCTCACAGATTCTCCAATGCACCTCAGTCTTGATCTGTAATCCCCAAGTAACCTGAATCAGAATCCTCTCTGCACCGTGAATTCTAACAATTTGCTGCAGTGCTATTTTCCATAATTAAACAAGAAACTCAGCAGATATGATCAAAGGACACTCCGAAATATTTCTGCACAGAATCACAGTATACTGTATCACCATGGGACACCTGCCCCTTCCTCAAAGTTCAATTTCAGAAAGGCAGGAAAAAGAAAACTCAGGCTCTGTGGCAAGATTTAAACCTTGGAACACTTTCTTTATACACTTAGGCAAAACAAAAGGGTTTTTTAAACTAACCTCCCCCCCTTATATTTGATAACACTTTGACACTCTCCTGCAAGGAGAAATGTAGCCAGCAAAAGATTTTTCTCACTTAAAAAGCACAGAAGCAGTACAAGGTGGCTTTGCTTTTTTTTCTCCTATTATTCACATTTAGATGTATCAAAAAACCTAATTAATACCAATTTTCTCTGGGACAAAAACTACACAGATGTGACTCTTCACTCTGCAAAACAATAAAAAATAACACTCCCAGCTAGTGACCAAGCATGGTGCCTCTGAAGGAGAGAATTTCCACCCTCATCCTCTCCAGGAAACAAATTACCCTCCTTAGCGTTTTCAGCAGGTCTCAACAAATCCCGATTTCCAGGAGTGCTCCGCATGTTCGCATCCCATCCCGTGGCTAACCCTGGCTGCTGTGTGTGAGGAGCACTGCCAGGAGCAGGTTCTTTGTTTACCTGCGAGGTACTCTATGACAGCTGCCATGTACACGGGTGCTCCGACCCCGATGCGGTACTTGTAGGTGCCCTTCTTCAGGTAGCGCATCATCCTCCCCACGGGGAAGATCACCCCGGCCCTGCTCGAGCGCGACAGTTTGGACATTTTCTTCTTCCCGCTCCGCCCTGACATCTTGTAGCCTTGTGCTTCTCAATTTGCTGATGGTTCTCAATGCCTTGCTCCAAATCCGAGGGCTGCAAGAGAAAACCAAGAGGATTGGTGAGAAACATAAACATCTTCATGCGTTGCTGCTGTTCCGGAAGCAAAAATCCAAACCCGCCCTCAACGCCTGGGGAGGCATTATTCATTAAAAAAAAAAAAAAAAAAAAGAAAAAGTGCAGGCATTATTCATTAAAAGCTAGATAATTGGAATATTTGCTATAGCTTCGCTTTTGAACTGCACAGTCAGTGTAGCAATATCAGGAGCAAAGAAAACAAACCTTGTTTTCTCCTTATTTTTCTGGCAACCACAAGATTAGGGATAAACAGACAATAAACCCTGGAATCTGCCACTCCACTCCAAAGCTTGCATGTGGTCACAGTTACACCCCTAGTTCTCACTCTCAGTCAAATAATGTTTGGGAAAGTTTTAACTCTATTTACAAAAATTGGTTTTAACTCCATTTTGATAGCTGCCCCGAAGGCCTCATTATGAGCCTGGTTACTCCTTGGAAGCAATCAAAGAGCAGGTCTGCCACAGACGGTATTTCTGCCAAGAAAGGCACAGTTACCTCACTCCCAGCATTCATTCATCTCAGTGAAACAAGGAAACACAAGGGAGACACTTTGAAAATCATTAAAATGAATCTAGGTGATACTGCTAAATTTTATCATTATCTTTTCATTTATGATAGCAAGAAGATAAAATCAGCAGGGACCTGTAAAACCTTGGCATGTCCTTGTGTATCAGCCAGATAATTTTTTCTTTCTGTGTGCAATGTATCACGTGGGCATGATAGGGAAAGTTGGGAAAGATTAAACCAGTAAATCTATCAGACACAGGCACGTCAAAATTGGCATTGCTCATCATCCCACTCTGAATTCCCTGCCAGCTGCCAGCCTGGAACCATGAGTGGTGGTGACAGAGCTCAAAAAGAAGGAGAAAAGAAGTGGGGAGGCATGATACTGGTCTTTGGAGATGCAAGAGGATGCTGTGAAGGTGGAGAGAGCAAGTGTTCCCTACAGCAGCGGCTCTTACAGAAGCTGTGTAGCAGAGGAGAGAGAGGAGCACCGGACTTGGTCAGACAGGGAGGCAGCAGAATCTTCCCATCAGGATAACTTCAGAACAACTTGAGAAGGTGTGTCAGAAACCAAGCAGCACTGGATCTGCCTTGGGATTGGAGGCTGGACCAGGTGATCTTCCAAGGTCCCTTCCTTAATGAAACTTGCAATTTGTGACAAACCCTTTATAAACTTTCAATTTTGTGATAATAACAACCCTTAAAACTTGTAATTTTCAGTTTGTGACAACTGACATCCAAATAATAAACCTAGGCTGGGAATTAGGCTTCTAGCCATCAGAGGAGCCAATTTCTGGAACAGCCTTCTCTTTAGAGCAACAATAACTCTTTTAGAAGTGGAACCTAATAAACGTAGCATACAAACAGGTTCCTGCAATGCTGGCAGGACAGCTGCACCACCCAAGAGCTCAGTCCAGCACTGAAACCCATACAGAGAGCCATGCTGAAAGAGTACACTACCTGTATTAAAATTATATTAAGCTAACCTCTCATATATTTGTTCCTATAGCATCAAATCCCAGTTGAGTGAAAATCAATGGAAAAAGGCAAATATCAAGGGATCCACAGAAAATACCATCGTTACACTTGATCTCCATGACAGAAAATCAAAACATATTAGTATTCAACTAACCACACTGCTCTGGGCCATGCTGCTGCATTATATAAATTTATGTTTAATTACTCACTTTTGGCTCATCCTTCTGTTGCCATCACTGAACTTTCCATCCCTGCCTACTCCTTTATTTTCCCCTTCTCTCTCACAGGAAGCCCTCTGTCATTATTTACTCCCTGCTGCCAAACCAACTTTTGGAATCTCAAAATATTTTCCAAATGCACTGCAGGTTACATTTGCAGAATTTCTGAGAACCTAAATACAAGATGTTTCAAAACTCAGCTAACACTCTCTGCTTTGCAACTTACATGGACCAGGGTGCATTGAGGAGCAACAAACATAGCAGTGTGTTCTTGTCTTGTTTTGACAGGATGCAATTTTTGGTAGAAAGCCAAGCTCTGGCATAGTCACAACAGGACCCGGACAAAGAAACATGCAGAGAAAACTCCTGTGGACCTGGACAAAGAAATCCAGACAGGGATCTGGTTTCCTTGCAGGAAGAGGCACATGAGCTCAGCCCTGCCACACTCACCTAAACTGCAACCAACAGGTAAAGAGCTACAAGTTGAGCACTGTTGTCTTAATTGTTCTCCTCTGAGGACACAGCCAAGCCTCAAGGGCTTATCAGTTGAAAAGTCTACCCACACTCGTTCCCTCTCTGCCAGCTGATTCATCATCTCTACCTCATTTCTCCTCATGAAGTGCAGCCTCCATTTAAAAATAGAACTGTGCCACTTGTCCTAAGTCTGTCCTCACTGAGCTACAAGGGCTGTGTCTGTATCTGGCTGCCATGACATCAGGCTTGGGCAATTTAAAGCAATTATCTTCCCTATCCCTTAGTTGGTCACAGCACACTCCCACTCTGCCATGACTCCAACACCCCTGAGTTGCTATGGGGGATTGAGCAGCTACCACATCTCACAGAGCTCTCCACAATATGACTGCAAGCAGGGCTTTCATCTCTTGAGTTTTGCGTTCTTCAGAGCCTAAGGCAACCAGTGACATTGTCCTGCCTCCTGGAAAAATACCTAAGAGTCCACCTTCCACTGGACCAGGTTGTTCCAAACCCCATCCAACCTGGACTGGGACACTTCCAGGGATGGGGCAGCCACAACTTCTCTGGGCTACCTGTGCCAGGACCTCACCACCCTCACAGGAAATAATTACAGGAAGAGTTCCTTCGTAACATCTGATGCAAATCTCTCCTTTTTTAGATTTAAATCATTCCCCCTCATCCTGTCACTTTGTGCCCGGGTAAAAAGTCCCTCTCCTTCTTTCTCACACGTCCCATTCAGGTACTGAAAGGCTGCAATGAGGTCTCCCCAGAGCCTTTTCACGGCCAGGCTGAACATCCCAGCTCTCCCAGTCTGTCTCCTGAGCAGACAGGCTCCAGCCCTCGGAACACGTTGACTTCAAAACACTGAGAGAACCCGGACTCAGCAAAAACTAAAATAAAGGACGTGCAGGACTATCCACACAGCTGCACTTCCCTCATCTCCAGCCGAAGGTTTATTAGAACAGTTAGGAGTTGACAAGGAACCTACAGACATACCTTGGATCCAGCTTAGGCTGCACATTCACTTACAAACGAAATATTTGTGAAAATTAACGCAGAAGACCTGAAGCAGGGGCTCGCTGTCGGACTGAACTGCTAAGGTACCAAAACACAAACATAGCGCCGTTCAGGGGGCAGGCGGGGCGTCTCCAGAACCACCCACACAGAGCGCGCCCCCAGTGAAAGAAGCTTCCAGGGCACCCCAAAGCCCGGGGGTCCCTGCAGAGGCAGCTTCCACTCACAAACAACATCGGGCGACCCCTGCGGCTGAGAGGACGGGCCTCGGTACGGACCCCCACCGAGCCTCCGGAGCCCGCTGAGAGCTGCCGAGCTCGGGAGACGCCGCGCTCCCCCCGTAGCCGCCCC
>WBNO01007671.1:390413-411135 GCA_013400575.1 Peucedramus taeniatus
GGTCGTGTAGCCGAGGAGAGAGGAAAGGAGAGGAGCAGGGCCTCGCCGCGGCCCCCGGAACCCCCGCGCCGCCGCTCCCCTCACCTGCCGGCGCCCGCCGCCGCCTCCTCCTTCTTGTCTTCCCTTCCTCTTTTTCTTCACCCTCTTTTCCTCCTCTCCTTGCCCCCCCTCCCCTTTCCTCCCCCTTTCCCCTTTTGGCTCCCCCCGCCCTCGCTCCGCCTCAGCCGCTCTCCCCGTATTGTATGTTTCAATGGCGATGGCGGCTGCTGGTGAGGGGGGCGGCAGGGGTTTCCTCCCGCTCCGCACATACCGCCTCTAGGAGGAGTCACTGCAGCCCGGGCCCGCTACAACCCCCCTCTCTTGGCTGCCGCCCTCCTTGCCCGGGCCCCAGGGCTGCAGTGGGGGCAGGAGCCCCCTCCCCGCCCAGCAGAGAAAGGGCCCCCCCGACCCTAGTCCCAGTAGGCTTGTGGTAGCCGGGAGCATAAAGGCAGAAAGCCTTCCCATCCTTTCACAGGGTGGAGGAGTTCGGAGATGGAGAGGTTTCAAGGCAATCCCAGATTGGGCTAAAGCTCAAGGAGTGCCTGGTTTTTGTTAGAGCCACCCATCCCTCTATCCCTTTGGCAGGGTGGCCCGTGTGCCTCGCTGTGGTGTCTCTAACCCAAATATTCCAGCATCCCCTAGTCGGCTTGGAACGGCCATAACAAAGAGTGCCGGCAGCTCTTTGTGTTGCCTTGCGCTGGAGCGTTCTGGGCGCTCACAGGCTTTCCAACTCATCCATGAGGGCTGCAAACTTCCCTTCTGAATGGAAGCTGAGGGTTTTTCTTTTCTTCCCTGCAGTCACACGGATTCAAGTGCTCGAGCTCCAAGAGACGCAATAAGCGATTGTGTTATGAGTCTTGGCAGCGCCAAATCCGTGAGCAGAGGCTGGTGCAAACAGGAGAGTACAGGGCTACACCTCTTTAACTCATCTCAGGTATATATTTATATCAAACTGGGTTTATATCATCCTTCCTATACAAATACTTTGTTGCACTGATTTAGCTTTAAAGACATTTGGATGCTACTGTAGTTAGTGCACTAGGAGATACATTATTAACACAGACCACTCCTGCTTGCTTGCAGTGTTACTTTAGGAGGGTGTCTGGGAACAACAGAGAGAAAGAACCATTCATGCATTCAGCATTCTCTTTGCCACTGTAAAAAATATAATAAAAGATTCACTTGAGTTTGGTTTGGGACAAAGCTGTCCCAGCTTTTTGGCTGGGACAAAGTAAGCAATTTTATGTCTGTAGAGAATTGGATTTGGTGGGTAAAAAAGCAATGGAATATTTCCCCAGGTTATGTTAATTGTGGATCGCACCATCTCACGAAGAAAGAGGGCATGAGTTCAGGACCTGCGTTTTCCTGTGACCTTGGGTAAAGGAGTTCATTTTACACAGCTGTATTTTGACTGTTTTTAAAATAAAAATA
Organism: Peucedramus taeniatus; assembly: GCA_013400575.1. Taxonomy (NCBI): domain Eukaryota; kingdom Metazoa; phylum Chordata; class Aves; order Passeriformes; family Fringillidae; genus Peucedramus; species Peucedramus taeniatus. The sequence goes on from WBNO01007671.1 coordinate 391,884, forward strand.
AAGATACCTGTTCTCTTTTCAAGCATTGAGTAAGAGCCTCAATGCATTGTGGATTAATTCTTTAGAGTCTGTTCTTTTCCTCATTTCTTTTTGAAAACAAGGTCAAGATGCCTTGAGACCATAGGAGAAAAAATTCATGTATGAGTTTGACTTATGTTACATGTAAGAGGAAGCCTTAACTTGATCTTGCCCACTGAGAGTTGGAATTTATCAAAGGAAGAAGATTTCTGTAGGCTTGTCAGTGTATTGACCAATATTGGGAGGGTAGGAGGAAGCTCAAGATTTTCAAGCACTAAGCATAAAAATTAATGACAATGTAAAACCCATGTGAAAAGGAAGAAAAGCATTTACATTTTTCTATTTACAGAAATAAATAACTGCATCCAATAACCCTTATAATCATGCATGCGGTACATGGCTTTGTAATTAAAAATAATTTGAGATGAGGCAAAATAAGTATCCCAAGTTTTTGAAAGCATTCCCAGTTTGTTAGAGTTTAACATCAAATAGTTGCTGTGTGATAAGAACACGAGCATGTGGGAGGTCTTTCAAGGAAAAAAAAAAAAATCTTTGTGTGAGGCAAACTTTCAACATTAGAAAAACTCACTCTGTTTATAACAACATTTTTCTGTTTATAAACAACATTCTCCTGAAGGAAACAGGAGTGCTGGAGAAGGGCGAGAGAGGGCATCAAAGATTTTCACAGTGTAACACTTTTTAAGTCAGTCATAAGTGTCTGAATTTTAATACCAATTTTTGTGCTGTTGTGATTTTTAATAGTCTCACCATAAACTCATATTCCACTCTTTATTTCTCCAGTGAATACAGCCTATTCTTAACTAAATATTAACATGGATATTTTATGTTTCAAATCTTTCTGGAAGATTTGGGGTCACTTTGTGACACAATAATGAATTTTTGAGTAGAGCGGATCAGAGCAAGGCAACACTGGAACAGTTACCGGGTGTGAATTGTTCTGCAGTAACAGCGCCTTTGGAACCAGCTGCTTTTTAGAGCAGGTAAGAGACTTCTGGTCACAGTACCTGTGTGTTCCAGCCATTTAGATGGAGCTGTTCAAGGAAGAGCTGTTACTAACCCTCATTTGTGCCATGCTGGAGTCAAGCTAAGCTTTCCCCACTCAGCAGGAGCAGGGCCTGCCCTCTCTAGGTTGTGCAAAGACCATCTGCCTGTTGCCTCACGAGCGCAAATACAATCTGTTACTTTGTCAAAATAAACAACACATCTATCTGATCATTTCTAGCCTGCTGCCTGCCTGACTCCCCAGCTATAGGGGAAACAGCCTGCTTATGGCACTCTCATTCTGGGGCAGAAGCTGTTATATCTCAAACATTGCAATGAATATTTCATAGCTCCAGAACCCACAGACAGGGCTTCACTCTCACTCGGGCTGGCAGGCTTTCAGGGTCATCCTGGCAGGACAGGAATGCCAAGTACTCCAAAAGCTCTATTCTGTGTGTGTATATAATTCAGGGAACTTGATCAAATCAGTTTAAGCATTGCCCTGACATTAGGATAACCAAATGCAATCAAAGCTGATATGTGTCTAATACGATAGTCATAGTGAACAGCTGTAACAACCAAGTTCTGCAACCAGTCTATATTTCCATAATGGATGATTTTTCCCATTTTTAGCCATTGTTAAAACGGCTAAAAACTTTATTAAAATGGCTAAGAAAAAATCCAGCTTTCATATTGCTTGTGTGCTTGTTGTGCCAGTAGATTGGGTACAATGGGCTAAAGAAGCAAGAAAAGCTACATCCTAACTTTCTGGAGAACTCTCTTTTAATAGTACTTTCTTAAATTAGACCATCCCACGTACTTCAGAATTTAAAGTCTTTGTGAGTGTCAAATTCTGACATGTTGTTTAACATGGGCTGATTAGCTGCAGTCACAGGTTAGCTATAGTGTGTAAGCAAGGGGAAAGGTCTTTCCTCCCCAAACACCAACTGATTCTAAAAGTTAAATGTAGCTTATTTTCTTAGCAAAATATCAAAGATGTCTTTTCATCCTTTAAAAGGTTTTAATCCTTGTTACTTATCCTTAAATGCAGCTGACTGCAGAGATCATTATCTTAATTATTCCTTAGTCATATAAGTAAAAATACCAATTAAATGTTTAATCACAATCAACCTTTTTTCTTTTTTTTTCTTTTTTTTTGTCTAATGGAGATTTACAAATATATCTTTCAGAATAAAGAAAATAATAAGGTAACAAAATAACTATTTTCAGCTGAGGAATACATTGTAGGCTACCTCTCCACAACTCAGAAAGAGTAGCCAGAAGGGGATAGGGAAAACTGTGGGAATCACAAGTATAAAATGGCTTCTCCAAAGAATTAGAACAGGTTAGGACTTCTAGCTAAGGAAAGTGAGTGGTGACTTGAGAAAGGACTGATGCTCTTGCCTTGGTGCTCTGTGCCTCCCAAGGATTGCAATTTTTTACATTAACTACTAAAATACCTATTTCAGTTTCTGAGTTTGAGGAAAGCTGGATGGATAAAACCATACATTTGTGAGTGATGCTTTTGGCCATAGATCAATGTGACAACCAGGCACTGCCAAGCTAAAAGGCAAAAAAGCCTCTATCCCTGTGAATTTCTTTAGGAAAACTTGCAACCATGTGCATTTACTATAGCACAGCTTTTTGGTGCAGAAAGCGACACATTCTTTGTCTGGGGACTCCTGAGGTGATGATTTGGGTTTGGCATTTGCAGAACTGTTTGTCAGAGGAGCAAAGATCTAGTAATGTGTCATTGTTTGATCACCGAGTCAACTCCATATCCCTCCAGATCTGTACTGAATAGATCACACTTCCCACTTCTCACCTGTTACAAAGCGATCTTAGATCTGATTGATTATTCCTGTGATAATAAGGATGTCTGTCCCTTTGCCATTATACCCTCCGGTGTAGTTTGGAGCAGTGACACACATTTCCTTTCTCCTCTGGTGACACAGACAAGCACATTGTCTCCCTGGCTCAGACCTTTAAGCTCAAAGTTCTTTTCAGAGCAGGCTCACAGGTAGGGACAGCACAGCCCTGCTTGTTTGTCTGCTTTCATAATTGTTCCTGGGTTTGATTTAAAACAAGACAATTTACCTCATTAGCTATTTTTTTCCTGCTAACTGCAGAGCCCTAAAGGAAAAAAATCTCAGCTGTGTCCTATAAACAAATGAAATTGTTTTGAAATAAACCAACCTTTGGGTCTCAACCTTTGGTTTGTCTGAGGCAGGACAGAGCAAGCCTCCAGAACATTTATTTATTGAGCAAGTGCAAGATTTCACTGCTGTCTCAGGCTGGAGCAGTACATATCCAGGAGCCATCACTTTATTAACAAGAGTGACCTTGAAGCCTTAAGGAATGATAAAAGCCAAAGTTTCAAACACATACTCCATTCCAAGCTGGATCATCAAAACATGTTTGTTTTCCTATATAACTTCGTGCATCAGTCACTGTTAAACATCCAGATCCTTGAGGATTTTGCCTCACTCCAGTCTCACTTTCTGTACCCAGACGAGGTCAGAAGTGAAGCACACTTTTGCTGTCTGGCCATTCAGAGCTAATGGTTTTTCATCACAACACTTTGATTCCAAGGAACCTCCACTCCATTGGTGTTTGTGCTCACACAGAAATACACCCAGGCATACAGGAGAGGGGAGGGGAGGGGAAGGGCTGTACCCCTAAGCTGAGGGAAGGGAGAGATGGATGGACAACTTCCCATTGTTTCAGTTTCAGGGTAAGACAACACACAGAGCTGATAATTATAATAATTTTAGCATGGGCATAACTAGAGAGAGTCTGACTCTTCCCTGTTTGCCCTTGCTGTCTCAGTTCTTCAGATGGTGTGGGTTTGTGACTTACAGTTGATTAATTCCTGCTGTAAGAGCAAGCTGCTTTTTGTACCATGGGAGGTTTCAGGCTTTCTCCCATGCAGATTCTGCAGTGTCCAGTGCTAGGGCTCAGCAGATGTTGCTGCCTTTCCCTTAGCACAGGCACTAGGTAGGACTCTGTCCTCTCTCCAGCCGTCTAATTTTATAGTGATAACAGTCTTTTTGAGGTTTCTGTCCTCCTAAATCCATTTAGGTTTCCCACCAGTTCCACAGTTCCCGGGCTTGACCGGCAAACAGCAGATGGCGTGGTTGCCTCAGCGCAGGAACCTAAAACCCACCCCCAAAGGGGAAGTGAATTCACCTGTAAGTGAATTTATGGGCTATGATTTGCATGTAGTGTCACTTACAAAAGACACAAACTATGTGCAGGTAAACAGGCATTTTTATAAAAGGAGAAGAAAGTATGTACATCATAAGGAACAAATGCAGACTGTACTGGAATAATTATCTATGTATGTATTTAATTTATAAATTAAAATAGAAACCTCACTAAAACATTGATACAAAGGAGTAAAGCTTCAACACAAGGCATGAGGAATTAATCAGATTCCTCTTGGAAAACCATGGGATGACACTTTAAGTACAATGTCATGTTTAACACTACAACCACCCCCCAGCCGGAGAGATTTTTCATAACCTCCTGCCTGGATTTTTAGCCCACTTTTATTTACCAAAAAATCCCTTCCCCCTAAACAAACTTCCTCCTAAAATCTCACATATTTGTTCTCCTAATGTAGATAAACAGTAATATACAGCTCTGCATAGCAGTTTTTATCACAATATAAACCAGCACCTCTGATAATACTGGCACTAGCTTCTTTATCTGATAAATGGGTACTCGGTGATTAAATATAAAATTTTCATCTTTTACAAGAAGACAGAAATGCTTTGAAGATGCTATATTTAAGCAACACTTTACTTTTACAAAACTCAACTTTATTTACTACTGAGGAGTGGATTCAGGGGGTTCTTTAAGTGTTTGGTTTCCAGGACAGAGAAATCTCTGGTTTCCAGGACAGGGATGGTTTCATTGAAATCACTGGATTAATTAATGGACTCAGGAATTGTGTAACTGAAACTCAGCTTTTGTTCTGACAAAAATTCCTAAGCTATTTTTCCCTCATACAGATGGAAATCATTTACCTGAATCCCTTTCCTTGTACATGTTGAGTGCTTAGTCCTTTAGTGTCTTTTTAATCGTATATCACACTGAGAACTTAATAGTGGAAAATATTTATAAAGAAACACCACATAATTACAATATTTCAATTCTGTTATGATCAGTATAACTCCTTATGGCACAGCTGTCTCTGCTTTTGTAAAATATTGCTAGGAATGGTCAACATGGAATTCAGAATTCCCAGGATTAAAAACCAAACAAATCAGCACTATCATATTAACAAGAAAAAAGTGAAAAAGAAAAGTCAAATGCTCATTTTGGCTAAAGAAGCTCCTACTGGGGTTGAAAAGCTTGTGGGGAAGAACATCCCTTTGTTCTCTTCATTCTAGCAATTATTAAACGTGGAATTTTGTGGACGTCCAAAAAATTCCAAGTAGCTAAACTATGTCAAAAGGAGTTGAAATAATGTCTTAGAAACAGCACAATGACAGTAAAAATTACTGGTAACACAGAAGTATACACAGAACACACATGAATCAATGCCAAATAACATTGGCTATTCAATATACAGGCTGAAAAGCTCAATGTGAAAAAAAAAAGTGTACAACATGTATTCAAACATCTCAATCAATCAGTTCTGTAAGAGAAACATAGAATGTTTCTCTTACAAACAATGCCCTGACAAGTCTACTTACAGTTCATCACTTTGTTACAGCTACAATAAATATTCTACATCCTATGCCATGAAAGGGGGAAAAAAAATCTCTCTTGTAAAATACAAGGAAACCAGATATGTAAGGACACTGAGTTGCTTCAGAAATCGTTCTCCTGCAGGTCATTAGTGTTTGCCTGGTGTTGGCTAATGAGCAGATCTTGGACAGAAAGTGTCCCAGTGCCAAAGAATTTGGTGTCCAAGTGACACAAAGATGAGAAACAAGAGCAGTGCCAATGACACAAGGATTCCAGGTGTGGGAAAGGCAATCAGAGCCACGTTTCCTGTTGTTCTGAGGACTCTCTCATTGATTCCCCCTCTGCCAAGGGGGAATCAATGTAACTTTTTGAAGGAGCTAAGTCACCAGGATGGGGGACAGCCCACCCACCACCAAGCCAGAGCATCGAGAGAAACCCCTCCCCACAGCCACTCACTGCACCCACTGGTGATGGAAGCGTAAAGAGCCCCTGACATCCACAGGCTGTCCCCATAAATCAGGAATGGCCTGGGGTCAGGCTATTCCTCCCTGCATCGGGGGATAATCTCAGCCCTTTTGGGGTGGAGTGAACACAATAATGAATGCTCTGCCTCAGTTTGCCCATCTTAAATGTAATGGTGAGTGAGAACAGGGAATAGCAAAGCAAAAGGAGTGGGAATAGGACAGGTCATGAATGAATGCTGAGGGACCAGGCTCAGAGAAGGAGTCTGCTTGTGGTGGCCCACACAGTCTTGCTGCCAAGTGTCTCCCTCTCCTTTTCATTGACATCACCCAGAAAAGGCTGTGGAATTTACAGGGCTAACATTCTTCCTTTGGAAGGCTCAAAAAAAGGATGAAACTGCTCGGTCTGTGGCACTGCTGGTGGGGTGCAACATCAGGGTAAAAACAAATCTTTGCAGGAGAGCAAAAAGGACGATTTACTGAAGCAACACTTTGAAACATTACTGTGAAAAAACAATGGAATTATCACAAAGTGGAATTTCACACTCCCAGCAAACCCCCACTGGAGACAAGAGACCGACAAACAGCATACCATGGAAAGCAATAGAGTAAGTTGCACTCCACAAGCTCCACAATCAGTCCTCTCGTACCTGCCATTAGTATCTAACTTATTAAACTTTGAAACAGCAGTTCAACAAACTCATGTTTTGCAGGAAAAACACAAGTTTAGTAGGTTTTTCTTGAAAAAAAATCTGCAATATTCTCTGTTTAAAAAAGAACAAACAAAATCATAAGAAAGCTACAAATCTACACTGCCCTTGCTGCCTTTTAAACAGTAAAAGCTTTACAGCCAACGCTAAAATAAATCACAAACATCTACAGTCTTAATTCGTGTTTTGTCACGATATTCGCATCAGACCAAAATGTTTACCAAAGCAGGCCTACAAGGAGGGAGGGAGGACAGCAGGAAGGGTAGATAATAACAGTGAGTGGAAAATGATCCAAATGTGACCAACAGATTTTCTGCAAACGCAAAAAAGCAAACAGTTATTTTGTCTGGATCAAAGACATCTGGAAGATATAGGGACAAAAAGAGGGGAAGGAAAGAAAAAAATCCGAAGTGTAAAAGAAGGGGAGACCCTTATCCAGCAAAGCATTTGCACATAGGCTGAGGGTAAAGCACAGCCTAAAGCTAAGCTTGAACCCGAGTGCGCTGCTGGATTCAAAGGAGGGAAGACAATAGCAACAAACAGTAACACTTGAGCAGGTACCCTCCATGAACTTGCCATCTTCAAATAAATATCTTCTTAATTTAATTTTTCAGCTCTTTTTAGCCAAACCTGCTATTTCAGGCTGTAGAAGGTTGCTGAAGAAGACACAGCGACTCTTGCCAGACTTCACTGCTTTCAGACAGACCACCTAAGGTGGGAAGAGACCATTTCCAATCGGCTGGTCCCTAACATAGCCCTTTCGACCTTTGTAAATGTAAATGAAGAGTTGTGGAGGGAGCGTTTTGTCTGGGAGAGGTCACTGGCACCTGGTCCCTAGGTGTGGCCTTTGGGGACATGTTTACCCCCACTAAAAACGGGTTTGCCGATAGAAAGCACCTTTTCACTACTTAACTTGGGGAGAAAAAACACGACAGGAATGTCGTTAGGACATTTTGGGTGAGGAACTTCTATGCACTTATTCCAAAAGCCCATTAAAAATATACCTAAAAGAAAACATAGGAAAACAGAACAGAGCAAACAAATTGCCCCCAAAAATCATTAATAAAAAGTAAAAGCAACATTATCAAACTATATATATAATGGTTTTCATTAAAAAAGAAGGAAAAATGCACACCTACCGCCTGCAGCTCTGGTCAGGTTCTCCCTCTACCCACCCCAAAAAAGTAAAAATTTTAAAAAATACAAATAAAATAAATTAATCTCTCCACCAACCTGGTTCTCAAGTGAAACAATTTCTTTCCCTGCTACTCTATTTCCTGAACACATCTGCTAGAAACCTCAATAAAAAAAATCAGCAATTCTTCAGATGAACCTGAAAGTAGGACTTTTCCCCTTATCTTTGCAAACCTGGACTTATTTTAACAATAGACTTTCTGTGCATTGGAGAGAGGAGATTGGTATCAGGTAACAGGTGTCCTTATCAGAAGATCAGAATGATTCCACTTGTGCTGACAAAGTGTTTGAATGTGGGATTGCTCTGGGTTAATGGCATCCCTTTGAGCTTGAAATCAGCACTTTGTCCTCAAGTGTAATGTAAATTGCTTAGCACTTGGATCTGTCTAATGATTGAGATAATATCATTCGTTAGCTTTAATAACAATGGTCCTGGGTCACCAAAGTATTTCAATATGCAAATGGACCATTTAGGCCGGAATTTAGGCAGGAATCACTCCCTCAAAGTTAAGTGTGTGGTTTAGTTCTCGGGCAAACTGGATTCCCAATGCACTCAGGAAAATAGAGATGTTTTGACATGTTCAAAAGATAGGTAGTTATTTTAAGTTTGGGATATTTAAAAATAAATTGCAAGAGTTGAGGTGGAAAGACACTTGAGCTTACATGTTAACCCTCAGCAGTGGGGGCTGAGTAAAGGATGCCAGGTTTGCATGGCAGCTGGTAGGAAGTATCCAGGATTGTATATTCTGCCTTTCAGGAGTTGGGAAATGTCCTCTGAACCCCTCAGCACTTCGCCAAATCTTTATTTCCCTTTAGTGAACATATTAAAACAAGTAACAGTGGAACTGAACCTTTGTGATCCTTCTGTACCATCTGGATGTACATCTGTGGAGATGTACCCACAAAAGGGCCTTAATGGGCCAGCAGAAAACATTTCTGGAGGGCTCCACACAAAGTACATCCAGAGGGTGCAGTGGAGACCAAAGCACAAGTACAGGAAGCAAAGAAATTAGTCAGTGAAACCAGACTTCTTCCACACTCCACATTTTTCTTTTCTGACAACATATTTCATGCCTTCAGAATCCAATATGGTTTAAAAAATCCTCAACAAACCAATGTAATTTCCTTATAATTAAACGGGAGAAGAAAGTTTGTGATGAAAAGGTTAAAGATGGAATCATCCATGATACAGGTGGAAGTTTGTCACCTGGTAACCAGAAATGGTAGCAAAAAGTGTTATCACATCCTCTCTGAGCAGCACTCTGAACTGAACACAGGGGTTTCTCTGCTTTTCTAAAGAGAAGTGTTCAAGAAGGGTTTCTTTCTTGGATCAAAGGATCCCGGTTCAGAAATATTGTCTATGTCTTGCACTCATTTATGTAGCTGCTGCTGGAAAATGAGCCTAATTCTTCATCTGAAGAGTCTGACCACAACAGTAGAATGAAGTGAAACTGTCCAAAGAAAAAGAATATAAATGGTGCCATTCTCAACCCCTGCCACTGGCCTCTAGGAGAAAACAGAAAGCAAAGCAGAAAGTGCTGGCACGCCGAGCTCCTGCAGCCCCAGCATCTGGGCACACATTCCTGATGTACTGCTGAGGAACTCTTCCCAAGCTCCAGGGAGGGAACTTGCAAAACATCTCCAGCAAATCTTCAGGAAGCTTTTTATGTTCACTTCAGGAAGCTCCTTCTCCTTTCCCTCTACTGCCATTTCCCAAGCTTCTCCACCCTCAGACTCACTTTCTCGCTATCAGCCAAGGAGTTTGACCCTTGAAGTGGCAGACAAAAGGTTTCAGTGAAAACAGACAGGCAGAATTGACAGATATCCATAGCAACAGCAGGCTGGTTACAGGTTTTAGTAGGGACAGAACCTGAAACTAAATTGCCACACTCAGGGTGGTGCAAGCCCAGCTGCCCTGCTTGGGTTTCTTTTGACATGTAAGGAGTTTAGGTTTGGGAAGAGCAGCCGGTGAGTGTAGCATCACTGATTTGAGCCCTCTTGTCTACCCCCGGCAGCTGATGAGATTGTATCAGTATTGGGGCTGTAGAACAGCAATCCAAAATGATTATTCTGGTACCTCATTTAAGATCCCAGGCTATAATCAGCCACAGCCACAGGGAACACTTGTCAACGTTTTTCCAACCTTTAAATGAGTAGCTACCCTACACATTTTCCCCATAGCAGGTAAGTCTTTGCTGACCCAAGTCAGGTACTTCAAGAGTTCTGGCAATTTCACTTCAAGGTCCCTTATACCTCAGGCAAGAGCTTTCTCACAAATATACCAGTCAAAACACAGCCCAGGAAATAAAACAGGTACAGCATCACCTTGAGAGTCCTTAATCTTTCAGGAGCTGGGTCAGAACATGGTGACAGATGTGATCTTGGATCAGATGAAAACAACCAACAGCAATCCCATGCAGAGCAATCACAAAAACCAGCTACACCAAAACCATGCTACACAGACCAAAGGGAACAGGAAGCATTTGCAGCTTCTCCTAGGGTTCTCTTTATTTTTGAGGATTAAGAATAGCCAGGATTTGTAGAAGGGACTGAAGCATTCAGACATCCTACCTTGCAACTGAATGCTTCAAGATCAGAGCAGGAACTCACTACTGCTGCTGCTACAACCTTCCAAACCCAAAGCACAAGGAGTACACCTGGCTGGGACTTTAGTAATTGCTTTAACAGGTGTGCAATTAAAACACAATTGGAACATTAGCTGTTCCAATTAGCCCAGCTTCACAGCTGCAAAGCCTTTTAACAAGAGCTGGGGCTTATATTAACATCTATTACTGAGAAAACCAAGGAGAATTCCTCAGTGCTCTGTGGTCCATTTGCTTTCTGTGCTGTTTCAACTCCAGTACGCCAAGCACCTCATGAAAGCATCATGCATAGAAACGTTTCATCCCAAGGACAATGTTGGCATGAGAACAAATGGTTGTAAATGCCAATAATTTGTTTAGGTTGAAAGTTGCAAGGGGTTTCCTAACTGCGAGGGCACTGGAGTCGGAACAGCCTGCAGGGCAGGGAGAGAAAGGACGCAGGACAGTGGAAAACTCACTGGTTTTTAGATGAAATTAAATACATTTCTGAAAGGGTGAGGTGACAGATGGATTGCAGCAGTCACAGGCTGGGCTGGGTTCCTTGGGCAGTCCCCAGCAGGCCTTTCCCTGTGTACAAGGGAACTACATCCCTTACTCTGTCACTTTATTATGATGGTGCTAAAAGGCTGCTTGGAATCGTCTGGAAAAATAACTGATTAATAGTTTGTGAACAGATGAATAGTTGAGTACAGGGAGCATCATGGTGATGACCCCTTCCACTGGCACAGCTGTAGCTAGGAGGAGCCAAATTCCTGTTGTAGTGGCAGCATCATGCAAAGAGCAGGACTTCAGTGGATCAGTCTCACTAATAAATCACCACTTGTGTTTCTCCTTTGGGATCATTAAATACTGGTAGCTTCCCCCTGAGACTCCTGTGTGAAGGGCCAAGGCAAGTGGACGTGTTTTGGGGAATAGGTTTAGGCTTCCACTTTTCCCCTCACATCCTAAGGAAAGCACACTGTTATGTTCACTTCAGTCTGGTAGTGTTTTCCTCTCTGGGTAGTTTAGACTTGAGACATCAACAAAGGTAGGTCAGGAAGGATAATTAAGATGTGCATATGCAAATGATAATTACACACTCTGCAAATTTGCATGCGACCTTTGGTTAACATTTTAAAAAGCCCCATGGATTGATTTTCCAAACATTTGTTAGGATATCAAGGTATGCTGCGTTATGCTTTATTTTAAATAAGGCTTTAATTAAGCTGCTTGAAAGGCTACAATTTAAAAAGGGACTAGAGCCAACCAGGGCTCCCTTTCATGAGGGTTATTCCAGTTTATGGGAGGATAATTATCAATCATGGCGTTCTCTACATTCCTCGTGCACGGGAACTACTCCAAGTTTTTTCAGCAACACTTTAATTCATCACAACAGAGGTGTTAATATTTCACTTTAATAAAAAATACATAATATTTTGAAATATTCTTGAATGATCCAGCTTGAAAAATGAAAACGACCTTTACATCTATACAGGGCAGTTCCTTTGGGCACTTTAAATGCAATAATTTATTAAGTTCCTATATTCATCATGTGTGCACAAATATCATGTAAATATTACAGCTGTACTCCATGACAAAACAAGCATAATGCAGACATAGAATCATACAGAGAACTGACAAATGGGAAAAAAGGGAGATCTAGTATTTTCTGTACAAAAAAATGCCACTTTTTGATAATTTGTAAAAATGCATAACTTTTGGCATTTCAGAGAAGAACACTGTATAAAAATAAATATTCTATGTACAGTAACACACACAGGTCAGTCCAGGGTTAGAATCATCACTGCAAAAGAAAACATAAAGTAGTGTTAGTGACAGCTCATAGGGGGAAGGACACTGTTAGGGAAGCTGGCTCTGGGTTCTCCAGGAGGAAAAGCCGCGGTGATGGATCTCAGCAGGAGCCCTTTCCACCTCTCCAGGTGGCAAAGTAAGGATGGGAGATTCCATCCTGGGCTGACTCTGCCTCCACTCTCATCCACTTGGCACTAACACCCACAGTGGGCACTGAAAGGGTCAGACCCCGAGGAGTGTGGGGGGCATCTGACAGAACCCAGGTGGAAATCTCATCTTTGTGCAAGGATCAGAGCACTTTGGGGCCAGGCAGTTCAAAGGCCACGGATACAGTTCTCTCCTTTGTAGCCCATAGAGCTGAACTGTGATATATAAATAAGGAGGAGTTTTGGTTGCAACTTTTCTGGGATACAGTCCTGGAAATCCCATCCATACATCCACACCTCTTCTGCCCTTAGGCAGATTCAGGGAAAAACATTAGCAGGACCCATGGCACTGCCAACTCAGTACAGCAGCATTTTCAGGATCACTTTACCTTATTCCAGCAGCCTTGAACTGGAAGGCCATCTTCTCCCTGTGAAAAAGATGGATGAAATAGCAGTTTAGGACACAGAAAGTAGTAGAGAGATGGAGAAAGGAAGGCATAGGTTAACTGTTACTGCAACAAACAGTTTGAACCAGGGCTGGAGGAATAGTCTGAGAGATATTCCTCATCCTTCAGATGACCCAGACTTTTGGCTGGCAGAATCACTGCAGCCTGAAGCAGGGGCTGGGATGAAGAAGGGAAATGCCTGCAGGCTGTGCAAGGGACTTTGGGACCTGAGAACTACCCTCCCCTAAGAAGAAAGGAGTCTGTCCAGGCTTCCTTAAAGGAAGGTCCAACTCAGCCAGATAAACACTGCCAGGGGCTGGCAGTGAAAGTGAGAGGTGGCTGCTCTGTCCTCTCAGGCTTGTTTCTGTGACATTGAGCTTAAAAGCCAATCCCAGAGTCAGCACTAACCTCAGATTCTGAGGAGGGTCTGGAAAAAATCTCCATTTCCCTTCTGCCCTGTCTGTTAAAGGGTTTGCTTTGTCATATGAGACACTGCCCAGTTATCCCCTCTTGTCTCTGGGGAGATTCTGCTCCGGGGAAATTAGGAAGGCAAGCAGCTGGGCAGGCCCGCTGCTGGTTCAGGATGTCTCAGTTGACTCCCTGAAAAGGGTCTCTGGCTTCAGTAACATCAGTGGGATTTCTGTGGAAATCCCCTTGCACTTCTGCAACCATGATGTCTTGGGCTCCATGGTTGGGAAATGCTTTTGTAAATTACTGCCATTCATTTCAACCCTGTGCAGCCCTCTTTGATGGGCTAGATATGACACCAGTGCTAAGGTGCTCTGGAGCAGCAGATAAAGTGAGGTGTAAGGAAATACACGTCTGACATGAGAAGTCAAATTCTTGTGCTGTGTGCACGTGGCAGATTCATGGTCTATCACTATTCCCCAGGAAACCCAAAAAAAAATACAAACAGAAGAGCAAATGCACAGTAATATATTGAGAAATGAACTATTTACTGGAGATGCACTTCCAGGGGGCTGATGTACAAAACGTTGCCATAATGTTATAACAATATTGCTTTTCAAATGCATTTTTTGGACTTTGGTCTCCTTGTGCTGTTTCCTCCCCTTCCCCAAACTATGTGGAAATATGCAATTACAAGTTATTTACTGGGTAAATTGTGGTATTCCCATTGGTACACTGGTGGTGATAGGAATGACTGGTATAGTCCATGGCAGGAGGAGATGGGAAGTTAGGTGTATGAAGGAATGGGAGGCCAGGGAGTCACAGCTCAGGGATCAAAGGAAGACCAGGGTCACAAGGAAGTGTTTGTTGCAGGCGAATGTGCCGAGAACGGAAACATGACATGCTTATTAGTACCAAGGATCTCCTTCCACATATCTCAGATGTGCAAAGAGTTAGTTCACTGCCTCCATAAGCTACACACATGGATGTGTCAGCTGGATGCCAAGCTTTTAACCTAGTTGGATCAAAAAACATGCTTATTCACGTTCCCAAGCTAGCTTGCATGCCAGAACACCATGTATAAAAAAATAACAGCATCCATATTTCATCAGATTTTCTGGCAAGTTTCCCTTAATGAAATAGGTATGAAAAGAAGTGTGAGTTCTAATATGGCCATGTGGGGTGAATCCTCACTGGGAACTGTGACAAAACCAGAAAGGTCATCTGCCAGGGCACTGGTGGAATCCTTGCACCTGTGAAATTAGGTGCCTTGCTCAGCCAGAAGTTACTCTATAGAAACCTGGCTATGATCATTGGGACACAAAACACATGGCTCTGTGGTTTTCCTCCTTTGTGCACTGTTCTGAGCATGCATGGTTTCACCTGTGGGACTGGCACAAGTTTCTACTACCCAGAATTTACAGAGCTGCAACTGAGACTTTACGAGCGGTCACTGTCCCAAAGAGGCAATGGCAGCACCCAAAGAAGGGAGCACTGGAAGGAAAATTATGTTAGCTCTTCACAAAGCTCAAATAACAAAGGCTTTTAATGGCAATTTCATGGTGGTTTTTTATTTCCCCCTCAAGACACTAGGAAAACCTTTCAACCAAATGTGTTTTTTTGCTTTGGGATGCATTTTCCCATCTAGTTGAACTAACAATATCCCATCCCTCATAGATGACATCAAACATCCTTAAGTGAGCGTAAAGCTTGGAAAGACCATCCTCAAGCAAACCTTGTCATTCCAAACAGGGCTGGATGGGCAGGGGATTACAAATTTCTTTGTATTACAGAGATGTTGAGACTGTTCCAGGGAGCAAAAACATCACCTGAATGCTGCATCTCCAGAAAACTAATAAATTGGTGACCTTTATTGGGATACTAAGACATCAGTTGGGGTTAAATGTTTCTGAATACTTTTGTCCTACAACAGTTGGGCTAGATCAGGCACTAATACAAGAATAATTGTATCACTTTAGTAAGATGGATATTGGGAAACAGGCAATTCTAAACTCAAGGTTTTTGGATGCTGTGGGTACAATTTTGACTTCTGAGGAGAGTCATAAATAGGAATTGTCCAGCAGGGAGGTCAAGTGTCCCCATTAATATGTTTCACATTGGCTTACTAATGGGATAGCTATTATTTTCAGTCATCTTCATGTAGGGGGTGACTGAGGTCATATGGAACCATGTCAGGCTGTGCTCAACACACACAAGCAATTAAAAACCAGAGTTAATGAAGGACACAAGCACTGCAGCTCCTTGTGAGGAAGCCAAGCCAGTGCAGAGCTGGGTCTGCATACATTGGTTTACTAGAAATTGTCAAAGGGAAGGCAAAGGAAGAAATGAAGCAGTTGTTAATAAAACCACATTGGACCTCTATTTTTTCTCATGCCACAAAGTACTGCTGACAGCTGTTGGGAATCAGAATGAAGGGAAGGGCCTGGTTCTGACAGCAGCAATGAGAGGAAGGGAGTATGGAGACAGGTAAGGAAGGAACTGCCAAGTGTTTCTAGTGCATGCAGCTGTTTGGGGGGATCAGAAAATAGCACCAAGAGCCAAAAAGCAAATGAGCATGCAGGAAAGGGAAGGTACACCATACCAATGGGCATGGGGCATCCAGGCCGTCCAGCCCAGGTAACCCCGGCTCACCCTTCTCGCCTTTAAAACCTCGGAGACCCTGTTTATGAAATCAACCACTATCGTTATTTCAGTCAGTGCCAGCCAGCTCTGTGTCCCAGGAGGAGAGGCAGAGTCCTCGCTGGGACTGGCACAGGGCACTCAGCTGCACACCCAGCACAGAGCCCTCTCTGCACAGTGAGCTGTGTCTGCAACAGCAGCAGTTCCCGTCACCTACAAGCCAGGAGATGCTTCTCTGAGATAAAGCTGAGAGGATGGGAATGGCGTTTCCTCCATTCCAAAATCAGCCATTCCTCTGATCCTCACTGAGAAACCCAGCAGCTGGATTTCTAAAAGAAGGATCCCCAAGTACTCCTGGAATTTGCGGCACTGCTAGCAGATTTCTGGTAACGTTTGCTGCAGCGTATGGATTTAGATAAAAATGTACACATATTCCTGTATTTATTCATTTGCCTAGACTTATAGCCAATCAGTTTTGACAGAAACACATCCCATTTAGGATAACTGGGACTTGTTTTCCCTCTGGGTAGTGCAGCTCAAGTGCCCTGTGTCCTCTCAGGCCATCACATCAGCTGGCTGTTATTCCAAGGCAAGGAAACCAGCATTCCAGTTTTGCTGTCACGTAGATTTGATTCCACCGAGCATCTCCAGGGAAGAGCTGTAACCAACAGCAAAGGAGACAGGGCTCTATCCACAGCGGAGAAAGCCCTGAGCTCCCAGTACATGGGACACCCCATGTACCCAAACCCTTGTGAGGTCTGGAAGAGGAAGGAACATAACCATGGTCACTCAGCAGCCTGATCTCTCACAGGATCAGTTGGTCCCACAGCTTTGCCAGGAACCCGGCTGGGGTTAAGGATAAGGCTGGGCCTTATCCGAATGTTGTACTTTTGCAAGACCATTATATATGTTATGATTTCCTTCTGTCTTCCCCATCAACACATCTTAAAACAATACATTTGATGAAACAGGACATACCAACGGACAGGGTGCATCTAATCCAGGTGCTCCTTGGTCTCCCTTATCCCCTTTAGACCCTCTAGAGCCTTTCTTGCCCCTCTCCCCCTGTAAATAATAGTTTAGTCCAAGAAAAAAAAGAATACACAAAAGCTTTAGGATCATCCATTTCAAACAAATGTCAGCGATAGTTTAAAAAAGGATAAACATTTAGGAAACATTTTAAAATAAATCTGCCTCTGAGATGTGAAGATCAACGTATGGAGCTGTTGAGCTGTAGCTGAGCTGCATAAACACTGTGGCTGTGGCTGCAGTCCCACACTGACTGCAAGGGCTCAGCATCAAAGGGATCACCACACCACTTCTCAGGGCTACTCATACATCAGAGAGAGGCACCTTGGACACCTGGCTGACCCCAGACACACAGGATGGGAAACCACCCCTCTGGCCAGCAGTGTGCCACCTTATCTCAATCTCCAGCTGGCTGGGAAGGTCCCTCTTCCACTGGAGCTTTGGGATAGCACTGAGATGCTTTTTTTTACCCCTCTGAATTCCCATTCTTAAAGTCTCAGTCAGGGAACTGTCAGCCAGGGAATGAAGGAAGTACTCAGCTCTGAGTCTGCACAGTCTGGCTGTCCTTTGGGGTGCCCTGACTACTGCTCTCCCAAAAAACCCATTAGACCAGGGAGCAGTCCTAGGCAGCACAGCCACACGGCAGCGACTGGTTCCTGATCCTTAACTGGCAGCACAAGGTAGGGCATAGTGTGGTATTTACCAGTTACATCCACACCAAATTTTTCTGTATAACAGGAAATTCTCAAAGCTGCTGAGCATCAAACAGGGGGAAGGGGCTACTGCACAGGGAACTGAGCTTAGGGTCCTTGTGGGGAGCGTTAAAGGAATTAAGGGATAAAATCAGACAGCACAGACGGCTGCTGCTTCTTTAAAAAAAAAGGTGTTAAACCCAAAGCTGGCAGGAGAAATGGATGGGAGAGGAGAGGCAATGAGGAGAAGTCACTCAGAACCAAGCATTGGAATGGAAAGGACAATCCAGGAAAAATGCAGCACGGGTTGCTCTGGAGGAAGGAGCCAGGAAGAAAGGTGGAAGAGGAGGAAGGGATAAAGGGGACTAAGATGGACCTGTAGGAGCAAGGAAGATGCACAAATACAACCCCCTGCCCCCCAGCATGAAAATAACAGCAAGACAAGTTCAGGGTTCACACTTTTTCAGCTGGCTTACACTAAATGCTATCTGTTCCCACTGCCACTAGTGTCACAACCCCAGGCATAGATATGCTGATCTCCTGCTCCAAGCAGGATCTGAGATTTAAAAAGCATAGAGGAAAAGAGAGGATCTGGGACTTCAGAGTAAGATGAAATCCCTGTACAAAGGCTCAGTAGCAAAAGGGGTATTTTCTAGGATCCCCTAAGATATTGCACTTGCCCATTTACACTCCTCAATGTGAGTCTCTCACACTTTTCCATTGCAAACCACGGGCTGCAGTGAGGCAGAGTGCATGCAGGCTTCAAGGGGCCAGCAAAACTCCCCACTTGTGCTTTCCAGCTCATCCTCTACAAGGAGTTGCTATTTCTCCCAGTTTTCACTTGCTTTTATGCCAGAGCTCAGAGAAACCCCATTAATGAAAGCTAATGAAAGATCATTCTTTTAACTAAGGCACTCAGTTCAAAAACCAACTGAAAAAGTCTAGGAATTAAAAATGACAGTTTTTTAGAAGAAGCCACACAAGCAAAACAAAAGTGAAGGGAAAGTTAAGAAGCAAAGCCAGAAATGCAATGATTAAAAAAGGGGAGAACTTTGGTGCTTCCATGAAACTTGAACCTTTCTCCCCTAGTTTAAGATGCCAGTTGGCTAGTGCTGTCCAAAACTGTCCTTTCTGGGCAGAGTAAGGTCAGAAATCCATGGCAGATAGAGGACAGAGAACACTCACTACACATCAAAAGCAAATCCATATAACGAAATCATCACATGGGCACATGCACTATAAAAATTACACCTCTAGATAAATACAGGGGATGCCAGAGTCTTATGAATAAAAGGTGTGACTACATGCTCTTGTACTGTATTGAACTTCTTGACATTTATACCATTGTAATATTACAGACTCAAATCCAAAAGCAATTTATATTTCTAAATATAGAAATATATTTATAATAATT
>WBNO01007671.1:411143-427465 GCA_013400575.1 Peucedramus taeniatus
TATTATGTAATTATATAATATATTATTATAATATAATAATTTATATTTCTAAATATAAATTATCTCCAACCGTACCTCCTAAATGTTTTTATCAAAACGATTCAGATTCAAAGCCTTAACAGACAAGAAAAGCTGATGAAAAAGAAAGAGCTTCTCAACACACACTTCTTAGCAATGTTTATCTTTCCATAACACAGGTGGCAGGATGGGAAAGCTGCCATTCCTGTTACCGGGTTTGACCCAGCTCTTCACCATCACATCAGGACAATGCCTGAGGAGACTTAAGTCCTGATTCTTCAAGACAGGCAAATTTAACTTATCTTTTCAAAATTTCCATCTTTCAAATTCTCTGCAGGATTGTTTACTAGAAGACAACCTTCTTTTTCATGCTTCAGGGACAATTTAGAAGTAGTGAAATAAGATTTGCTGGCTGCACCTCAGCTAATTCTCCCAGGAATTCCTACACACATCAGTAACTAGATAAGCAGGATTTCCTAAAGCACACCATGCTGGCCTAACCCAAGTCCTGTGCTTCAGTCAGAACAAAGGTGTGACCACAATGAACACGTTAGAAAATCCCTCCTTCAGCCAGATGCAGCACAATGTTCCAGGTGATGGAACGAGCTACAGGTATCACCTTCTAAAACACAGGTGTGTAAAGTCACTGGGATGAAGGTCTGGCACACAAACACATGCTGGCTGCTGCAGGAGGTAACTGGGCTGTCACTGTGTACAGGTGTCAGCAATTAAACACAAGGAGTTCACCTGGTAACTTACCCGGACTCCCTTGTCACCAGGTAGACCTTGTAAACCCTGAAATGCATCAACACAGAAAGAAACATTTTAAAACAAGCAGATTTCACCATGTTCCCACTAAAGAGGTGAATGTGTGCTCAGGATTTTGTTGTTGTTGTTGTTTTTTTTTTCCATTTGTACCAATGGCTATGTCAAAAATAAACAAAATTTTTCCAACAGGCTACCTCCTGTTCACCTCTATCAGACCATCCAGGTGGTAGCACCACTACTACCTACCCTACGGACTCTTCAGATAAGAAACAAGTCATGAGCATGCAACAAACTTCCTTTTTTGTGTTAAACAACAAAGCCACTCCAAGACTGCATTAGACCACAGCACCAGCACTGGCCCCATTTTGCCAAAAGCAATCCCAGACAGTGGAATTAACCTCACTGAAGGCAGCTTTTGTCCCTGCAATGACAAGACAGGGCTCTTTCAGACAGGAGGCAGGCACCCAGGCTGTGAAAGGTAAAGGGAGCTGCTCAAAAGCAACATTTTAGACTAAGAGAGACATCCTGGGAGTCCTACACAGCTTCTTTGGTAGTTCAGAGACCAAGGTAAACTCACAGGTTGCTTTCAGCCTCCTCCAAATCCCTCTGAGTCTGCTCTGAAGCTACTCAGCTTTTTCTGTTACCCCCTTAGTGAACAAAATCTTGTAAATTGAGTTATGCCTAACCCAGCTGTGACTGCAAACACTGTATTACAGCAGCATCTTCAGCTGTCAAGCACAGCAAGGAAGCAGGCTTTGGAGATAAATCCCTAGGACTTTCATACTTACTGGAAGCCCTGCTGGCCCCATTGGTCCTGCAACTCCAGAATCTCCTTTACTGCCCTGAAATGGATAAAAAAGAGTAGAAACCGTTCACATTCCTATTTAGTACAAATGGGCAGCAGAGCATCATAGAAGAAAACACAAAGGATGAGATTTCAAAGCACCTGAAAACCCCCAAGGATGAGATATTCAAGCACCAGAGGCCCAGCTGAGGCTCTTGTATGAGCAAGGTGAGGGCAATTCCAGCTCTGGAAAAGCCTAGAGCTCCTCTATCCCTCAGAGCTGTTGTATCTTCAGAGAAGGTACAGAGCATGCGTCAGCTCTGAGGAAAACTCACCCTTTCTCCTTTTGGTCCTGCTGGTCCCGAAACCCCAATTGGTCCTGGAATACCCTGCAGTTGTAGGAAGGAAAATACATCAGGACACTTTTATTACAGGGCCTCCTTTAAGCCCTGTAATAAAAGGAGATACTGCTGCTCCCCTAGGAAAAGCACAGCTTGGAAGGATAGGCTGGTGGTGGAAGGTACCACTACAGCTTTCAGTGTTGGTGGAGATGGATTTGTAGTTGGTAAGGCAATTTGAAGAACATGGGAACTGTTGTTAGATCACACCAGCACCACTGTACAGAGCCTCATTTGTAATTCTGAAGCTCTCTCTTGACAATTATTTCAGCAGGCTCTTCTACAAGCTCCACAAACAGGAATTCTTTCTTTCCAGTTTACACTGAAAGGCTGAAAGCTGTAGCAGAATAAAGGCCATTTACACACATGATAATCAATTTGCTTTTCTTTTTGCTTATTTCCCTATTTTCTCTACCCCCTCCCAGAGTCAGCATGGTTGAGCGGGATGGGAAGCGTTGGGTCAGGGGTTCATGCAAGCTGACAGACCCCAAGCTGCAGAGCTGAATGCAGGTGTGTACAGGCACAGGTGTGAGCTGGGAAGGGTATCCTCCAGTCCCTCTGCTCCTTCTTTGCCATTCCAGTCACTCCACCAGGCTCCCAGTCATGCTGACAGGAAAACCCAGTGTTTTTCCTAACCCTTTGACATGGAAAGTCATCTCCCATCTCACACCAGCACACCAAACTTCCTTGCTGGTGATCCTGAGACTCACCTAGCCTCTGGGAAATCAATCAAAGTGATCTTTAATGCTGGCAGCATGGTAGTTCAGTAATAGTCCCTCTGGCTAAGAACAGCACCTCCAACTCAGACTCCTTAAACCACATAGGTACGGGTCTACAATTCCCTCATGGAGCCTCGATAAAGGGGTACTTTTGAGGCACATTACCTGACTCCTAGGAAGAACCAAGGAGGAAGCTTCCTCCTCAGGAGAGTCTTTTTCTAAAAGCCTTAAAGCAAAGTGTCCTGCACTTTTTAATGTTAGTCTGCAATCCTTAGTCACTAAAGTAACCCCTCGATGAGAGCAGGACAGCTTATGTGGACCAGGAGAGTTTTTCAGAGAAGTGAAGATCTGCAGAACATAAGTTGAGGAGTAGCTCATGCAGCACACAACTTCAGCGTGGTGAAGGAAGAGAGAAAAATCAGGCTCTCCTGAGATTGGTGCAATCATGGAAATCTTAATTGCCTTCACTTATGCATCATTTAGTGCTAAGGAATACATTGAAATCTCCCTTGCTTGTCTATAAAATTGTATCCACAGTTTCCCCAAACAAGTGACTATAAACTGCCACTCAGATTCTCTTCAGAAGTCAGAGCAGCTGAAATTATTCCCAGCTACACTGAGGAGGAGAAACTGCTTTTTGTTTTTAAATAGCCAAATGGATTGTACATGGGTCATTTCCCAAGAGGGATTAAAAATATTTGGCTGTTACTTAACAGCTGTTATCCAAGAATAGCAGAATGGTTTGCAGAACCAGGTTGGCATTACTTAGAATCATAGAATGGTTTGGGGTTGGCCAACCATTAAAGATCGCCTCATTCCAACTCTCTCCCATGAACAGGGGTACCTTCCACCATACCAGGCTGCTCCAAGCCTTGTCCAACCTGGCCTTGAACACTCCCAGGGGAGGGGCAGCCACAACTTCTCTGGGCAACCTGTGCCAGTACCTCACAGTAAACAACTTTTTCCTAATATCCAATCTAAACCTACTCAATCTTTCATTTTGAAGCCATTCCCCCTTGTCCTGTGACTACAGTTCCTGATGATGAGTCCCTCTCCCACCTCATGGAGAATGACAGGTTGGAGACCCATCAGGATAGAGGACAGGAGAACAAAGCATCATGGAATCATTAATTCCTCTTGTTACTGAGACAGAGTGGGACAATAGGCTGTGATCCCAGGATCCAGACTTACAGCATCAAAGAAGACAAGTGTGTGACATCACTCCTCATTTTAAGTTTAACTCCCTCCCAAGCCTGCTTTGGTAAAAATAAGATTATTCCTGGTATAAACAAGACTTGGGTGGAAGACACAACATGAGTCACGATACTGGGGAGGACAAACATGGGGTAACAGAGAAATGGAACTCACCGGTGGTCCAGGCCTGCCGTCTAAACCTGAAGCACCCTGAACAGGCGGGGAGGGTTCACAAAAACAAGGCAGAGGAGAGGGGAGGAGGGTGAGGGGAAAGGAGAGGGGAGGGGAGAGGTGAGTAAAGCAGTGCCTTGAGACAAACATATGCTTGCAATTAACAAAAATTAAGATCTCAAGGACAGGTGATGGCACTTACAAGCAAACCAACAAAAACATAGAAACACTGAATACATAAAATGTTGACCTGCAACTTTCAGATCCTCCTAAGTGTGCAAATTTCCCTCACTGAATGCCACCAGGAAAACTCCTGGTGAAGCAGCTGTTCTATGACAGGTGGTGAAAAGGACAATGTGACAGTGGAGCTGGAATCTGCATTGCCTTTGTGGCAGGCTGGACAACACAGGTGAGACAGAAGGCTCAGAGGCTGCTGCTCACCAAGGCATTTACAGGCAGTGCAGAACCATCAGCTGTTCAAGTTGCTACCAAGAAACCCAGGGCTTATGGTGCCCACTAGGTCAGCTGCAGGCTTGCTTCACTCCACATGCAGTTGTCTGGGGGCTTATGAAACAGGTGGCTCATCTCCCTGTGTCACCAGTGCAGATTTACACCAGACTGAGATCAAGTGGCACTCTGCTGTCTGCTTGGCTCTTGCCCTGAATTTCTGCATCCACAAGACCTAACAGTGGTTCTGCCCAAGGCCCATCAAGCCCAGTGGCTTGTCTCAGACAGTGGTTGGGACAGAAAGCTGTGGTAGGATATAAGTACCAAATACTGAGTTTTCCTCCACTTGAGCATTACAAGCTCCTCACCCTGTCATGGAGAAGCCCAAGGCTCTGCAGACAATCAGGACTGGAATTCCAGTTGTGATATCAAGCCCCAAGCCAGAGAAAAAGGCAGCAGATCCAGCTTCAGGATTTTACAGTCTGAAATATTTCAGAACCTGCTTGGCACTGCATTTAGCTTGACAGGCTGAAGATACGCTGGATCAGGCATGGAAAAGCTTATAAAGAGAGCTCAGTGGCTCTGAAGTTCCACAGTATCTGATCTTATGAGCTGTGCTTCCTGGTTAGCCAACTGATACTGCTGATCCAAACAAAATATTCCTAAGAGGACCCTTCTGAGCCAGTCTTCCTACCTCCACAGCTCAGGAAGAGTGATGGGAAAAGCCAAGGGACCTTTGGACCCCCATAGGACTCACTGCTGCAGGAGAAGCAGCTGGCACATTCCCTGGCACAAAGATGAGCTGTTGGGATAATTGCTGGGGCATCTTCTGCTTGGACTGTCACAAGGACCTCCTTCCCCTGCCTGGATACCCCACAGGCTTGAGGGACTTTACACAGAAAGCTTCCATTTGCATTTCTCAGGGGACTGGGTTCTGAATTCTCACTGCTTCACTGAGGCACAATGCCTTGCCTTTGAGCCTTCCAAAAACAGCTCCTTCTCCCCACTGGCTCTGCCGGGGGCCCCAGGGAATGTACTCATGCTGGGCTCACTTGAGCGCCTGGAGTCAGAGGGGATTCATTCAAGCTCCAGAAGGGAACTACTGCTCAGCACAACTAAAGGAGGAAAACATTTTACAAACAAAGACACGCACATTTCAGCCAAAGTCAGGACAAGGGAGCTGGGTGGTCGAACACAGGACAACAAGCCACACAGTACATGAGATGCACTCTGCAGTGTTTGTTCCAGGCAGAACATCTGGGGAATGGGGAAGGTCTACTGTGCCACCAGTGCTGTTTATGATGAGAGAACTTGGGGGCTGGTGGAACAACTGGGTGGGACTAAGTTACCACGAACTCATCATCAGGTTTGTACCTAAAGCTCCTGCAACTTCTCTATAATAGCAGTGCTCTAACACCAGGCTAATGGAGCTGAGTTCACACACAGCAGGGACACGCTGGGTCAGGGGGAGCACTGATCCCATGGCAGAAGGGACAGGAACGTTTCAGCTATCAAAGAAGCTGGTTGCATTAAGAACCACCATGCTTTGTACAAAGCCTAGCCCAGGAGACAAATGGGGAAGGTGTTTCTCTTTCCACATCTCTTATGTGGACTTATGTTTCTGGTCTTGCCCTGAAGTGCAGAGAACCTCCAGAAAAGCTAGTGCCAGAATTTCCCAGTCCTGCCAGAAGCAGGAGGAAATAAAGTGATCACTCATCTATTCAACAGATCTAGAAGCTGAAGGCTCAGTACCGAAATTGAGACTCTGGGTTTAAAAAGCAAAGGCACAGTTATTTATAGACCACCTCTTTCTCTGACTTTACATACCAAATCCCCACGTGCGTCTCCTATTGAGGGATCTTTTTACAGCTGATATTAAGTTTGGCTCACAAAGTGCTGCTTGCTTCCTGGATACTTACGGGTAATCCCAGTGGCCCTCTGTCTCCTTTTTCACCCTGGGCACCCTTCTCTCCTTTCACTCCATCAATCCCTGCTTCCCCCTAAAGGAAGGATGGAGCAGAAAATAAACCCACCATAACAGCACTTATATAACAAACATTCTTCCCTTCAGAGAGCACTGGATAGCAGAGGGAATACAAGAGGCAGCAGAGTAATGCTTTAGCCCAATTCTCAGCTTAATTTGAAGAAAACCACTGTTATTCAAATTACCCCTGTGTGAGCACCTGTTTTAACTCAGTGGCAATAAGAGAAGACTCAGGCCCTGTGGGTAAAAGATGTTCAGAGGAGAGCTGAGCTCTCTCTGGTGCTGCTCTCCCTACTGTTGTTGCTGTAATTTTATATATAAATATAAATAACCAGAAGTTATCTGATATGGTGGGTTTACATATTAAGATGTGGATCCACTGGATGTGAATGACAGGTGTCTACAAGCCTTGAAGAAAAATCATACAGAAATAATGTTTGGGAAGACTTTCGTAAATGCTAAGGCATCAGTTTCAACATTTCAGAAAAAAAAGTCATCATTCAGCTGTATTTTTAAAATTCTGTATTATAAACTATAAAGCAATATTTAAAAAAATACTCCCTTTTCTTAAATTCAAAATGTAACCCAAAACTTTTTTCCCTCCTCATTGCTGCTCATAAGGCTTTTTAAAACATATCCATCCCTTTTAGCACCCAAACAATGCTGGTGGTCAAATACTGAGGACAATTAGAATTAAGACACTTTGCACATTTTCCAATCTTTGGCCAGAACATCACCAGAAATATGCAGCTTTCCTTGAATATTTCCACTCCACTATTTTTTGTGTAGGAAACTGTTTTACAGTGGGCAAGCCAACGGTGCAGGCTGAGCATTAAGATGAAGATTAGAAAGATTCTCACCACCAAGGACAGTGAAGTTCTCGAGTGCTTTACAGCAGAATGTACAGGGTAATTTTAAGACTTATTTTTAGCTAGAGCTCAGTTCCTTAGGATTGCGTGGCAGACTATTCATATCTGTACAGACCTCCACCCTCCAGACAAAGATTTTAACTGTGTTCTCATGGTCAAAATTCCACAGACCAGTGAATTCCCACTTCTCTGGGTGAAAACTGGAGGGAATGACCATTTCTCTGGGTCTTAAAATGAGAGCTGCTAATCCATTTCCTTCAAGAAAATATCCAGAAGGATTTATCCTCTTACCAAGATGGAAGGAAAGTACCACCTGAACACTAGAAAGTTGTTACTAAAGGGAATTCTAGCACCTGGGACAACTTTTGTTATATTTCAGTATGTAATACTTTGTACCCTTACCTTGGGTCCTGGAACACCCTGAAGACCCTGTATTTGGGATGAGAGATAAGATATAAGTATGTTTCAGGATGGGCTTTAAGCTCCAGGTATTCCAGTGCAGCATGCAGTACAAAGGTTTTGCTCTCTGGGGCAGGAACCCTCAGCCCAAAGGCCCCTTTATTTGTGTAACAGGCACTTCATGTACCGTTCTCATCTCTAAGAGGAGCCTCCTGCCAAGCACACCCTGGCAGGGGGCCAGGTGTGCTATTAAGACAATTTCTGCAGTTGATCCCTTTAATCCCATCCATCCCATCTCACTACTGTCTTCCCTTTCATCTCCAACTAACAAAACCTTCTTTCTTTGCCCTCCCAGCCCACTGCAGCTCTGATCTACCCTGGGGGTGGGTTTGGAAGTGATAGTAAGCATGTTCCCATTTCAACACTGCAGTGGTTCTGGCTGTCTTCTCCACACACAATCCTCCCCAGCCACTGCCTGCTCTAATTCCATTCCCAGTGCCTTACTCCTCAGGTGAACAACTGAAACTTACTGGAGGTCCTGGAGGGCCTTGGGGTCCAGGGGGCCCAGATATCTGGAAAGCAATGCAGGAGAAGTCACCATCAGTCTGCTGCCCTCAGGGGCAAAGTGGGGCTGCTCAGAGGGGCAGCAGAGCTCCTCTACCAGGCTGGAAACCTGAACTGCCCCTAAGGACTGCATTAGGAAGCAGCAGCATCCAGGACTGAGGGCTGGGAAGCAGCAGCAGGACTCAGGGGAGGGTTATGCAAAAGTTGCCAATATATGAGTAGTTTTTTTTCCAAAGAAAGGTCCACTTCCAGTACTCTATAAATATTTCTACGAGGAGACATAGGGCCAAAGAGTAAAAGATATCAAAGAAGGTGTCTGGCTCCACATGTGTCAATAGCCTGTGGGACTTCTTGCTGCAGGACACTCCAAAGCTAGGGGTGAGCTTTGAGGGGAGAACAGGCAAATTCAAGAACACCAAAATCTTCGGGGGAAAAAAAAAAAAAAAAACCAAAAAAGAAAATACATGAGTATATATACACATGCAAATAATTGCCAGGAAATCATTTATTGCAAATGCTGAAGAAGGTATTTGTTATGCTTTCCAAGATCTATTCTTCCCCTGGCATTCCTTGTTGATTGGTGGTTGTGAGATAGATTGTTCTTGTGTCAGGGAAAGGAGGGCATCAGGAGCCAGAGTCCCACAGCAAGGGGTGTCACCACAGGGGGGAGTGCCAGTTTCCAGCAGCCCTGTTTCAGATCATCCCTCCCCTACTGCCGAGATCACACAGGAACATGGGAACAGTGACCTACCGATTCTCCTGGATTCCCTTTGTCTCCACGCTCCCCAGGCTCCCCCTTCTCTCCCTGCACACAACAGCAGAGCCTGTCACCACCGGCTGTGCTCTGGAGTCTCCCTCCACTGAAGCTGCCTGTGAACCACCCATGTGCTGGCAAGCAGCAGCTCCCCCAGGAGAAGTGGTAACAGACCATGTGTTTCACATTCCCTGCGTGCTGCTGGAGGCCTGATGGACATTCTGTGACACCTAACAAGGGGTAAGGCTCCGAGGCTCCCAGGATACTTAGCACTTTGGGAAACGAGCCCTCCTGTGCTGCTCTATGCTATCTTCTCTTTACCAAGCAGGAAAAGAGCAGCCTTTTCTTTTCCATTCTTACTGTCAATCCTGGAAGTCCAATGGGCCCTGGCAATCCTGATGGTCCTGGTATGCCTTGGTCACCTTGTTCTCCTTTCTCTCCAGTGGGGCCATCTAGACCCTATAGATCAAGAAAGACTTGTGGAGTTTTGCACGACTAAGGCAGGCAGACATATAATATATCAGTATAAGAGCCAAGACTGGCTCTGGTCATCCCAAGTGTACTCTGAAAACCTTGGACATCCACCGGGTATCCAGGGAAATGCAGGACTTCACTAGCATTGAAAGCAGAGGGGCAAATGGCTGAACATCCTCCTGTCACTGTGGATGTACCAGTCCCCAGAGTGGGGATGGGGTACTGCTTTCCTGCCTCCAAGTTCTGCTTAGGGTTATGCAGTTTACTGGATTCCATGCTAGGAATCACTCCCCATAGCCAGCTGTTGGGACAGCAGGAGTTTCATCCTGGCAATCCCATAGAGAGGCAGGAAGTCATTGCATAAACCTCCCCTGATCAGTGCTGGGGACACAGAAGCTGAGACATACTGAAACTGGGAGGCTGGGCACTCTGCCCCAGTTAGTGGCTGGGTTCTGAGGGGTTAGGGGTTACCCCATGCAGCTGCCCTCCCAGGAGGGGCTGTGCTGGTGCCTCAGCCTCCTGGCTCACAGTCAGACCTGCTCGCTTCCAGCAGTGCTTTAGTGCCAGCCAGACACCAGGCAGCAAGCTGAGCAAGGGACACGGTGCCTGGAGAGCAGGGCAGGCACCTGGGGACAGCTACTCCAGCAGGAGGACAACACATGTGCCAGGAAGCCAGGATCTCCTGTATTGTGACACTTCACACAGCAGCACCAACCTTGCAGGGGCTCTGAGGCATCCAAGGAGTCCTGGGACCTTGCCCCATAAGCTGGGTGGCCAGCAGGACTTGGAGAGGCTTTGATTTACTCACCGGTGAGCCCGCCTGTCCTGGCTCTCCCTTATCGCCCTTCTCTCCTCTGACCCCGACGTGGCCTGGCTCTCCCTTTATCCCAGGAGGTCCATCCTTTCCTGGCAGTCCCTGAGGCCCAGGGGGGCCCATTTCTCCAGGTTTGCCACGTGGTCCCTAAAGGAAATTCATACAACATAAAG
This sequence comes from Peucedramus taeniatus, assembly GCA_013400575.1. Lineage (NCBI taxonomy): Eukaryota > Metazoa > Chordata > Aves > Passeriformes > Fringillidae > Peucedramus > Peucedramus taeniatus. The sequence goes on from WBNO01007671.1 coordinate 421,674, forward strand.
TGAAACATTTAGAGATGGAGTAAGGCCACTGCTGCCTGGCCCAGAGCCTCTTGCACTGCTCATCCTTTCCCTCCTGGCTATGCCTTTTGGAGACAGGACAAAGTAGCGTTGCCATGACAAATGTCAGGACACTGACAAACCATTAATGCTCTTTTTTGTGAAACAAAATACTTTTTTTCCTCATGGGAAAAGCAACTGTGTCAGTGACAGAGATGACCCCAGGTAAGACCTCTGAAGGGAAGAGCATTGTGCCTTACCTTTTCTCCATCGTGGCCGGGAGGACCTGGCAAGCCAATTTCACCCTGAAACACAGAACTGTTACTTTGGCAGTCTGAAAGCAGCTATTCTGACTCCTTCTGTGGAGCACTGTGATGAAGAAGGGCAGGCATTGCAGAAATAGCCCACACAGACTACTCACAGGAAAAAAACGCATGAAAAATCCAATTTTTTCCCCCATAATCACCACAAATAAAGCATGAAACCCTCTGGGTTTTTCTACAGTAACAGAATTAGAAAACCAAAAAACAAACCACCCCCCATGGGGGGTTCAATGACTGCCAGCTCCCAGCCCCAGTGCAGTCATGCAGTCCCCAACCAACACAATCCCTCAGTCTGGTTCTCACAAGCTGCTTCCTGCACAGGAGGACAAGAAGAAAGGATCCTTCATCTTTCAGATTAGGCATTATCATTGTGGGAAAAGAGATTTTCAGGATATTGTGTGTGAGGAGGAGTGGCAGAGGACAGCAGGACAGTCTGATAGTGCTGGACAGGAAATACAGAAGCACTGGGAAGAGTTGTGGGTGGGAATGAATTCTGCCTGGGCCACTCCTGTGTTTCCCTGAGGTTTGGAAGTGCTGAACTGAGACAATACCTTCTGTCCTGGTGGCCCTGGAGGTCCAGCCACACCTGGACGTCCTGGGGGTCCCTAGACAAAGAAAAAAATTATTTTCATATTTGTATTTTTGTGTTTTGAAACCAAATACCTCTCCTATGTTTAAGGGGAAGTCACAGAGGAATATTCCAAGGGATTCCTGAAATCATATTTTGTTGGGAAGATAAACAATGGAGAGCCCTGAGAGTTGCTCTTCCCTGCTCCTTCTTAGCACTCCCTATTCTGAGCAGCATGTATGACCTCTTAAAGCAGAGAGATGAAAGCCCTGATTAGAATTCAAGTGCCAAGATCAGAAGGCAAGATGAGCTCTTCTTTCAGCTGTCAGCTGCCCCAGCTTTAGCTCCCAATTGCAAAGGCCAAGTGTTTTAGCTGCACGTAAATTGTCAGGCCATCTGCTTAGGAGGGACATATGGCTACTTGTATAAAACCCCAGAGCATAGACAGGAACTCACCATCAAGGCCAAAGTTCGTATTTCCTAGGAAAAAAAAGTGAAAAAAAATTTTAAAAAGAATATAGCCATTGGAAAACTTAAGCTTTTTCCTGGAGTTGGCTTGCTCTCCACTAATGTAACACTGGTCCAAATGAGTAAGGAGCGTACAAAATTAGTAAGAGGGAAAAAAACAGAAAGAAACCCAAACTAAAAACTCACTCCAAGCCCCACAGAGCTGGTAATTCTACAATTTCTCTATTTTCCCAGTGGAGCCCAGGCCAGGCCAGAGCTGGGCACAGCCACTCGCTCACTGCACTTCATCTGCACATGCTTGTGAGGAAGCTTTGGTGCCTTTATTCACCACCCACCCCACGCTGTGGACCACTCCCAAGGGCATTCATGTGACCTCTATGTCCACTGGTGCCAGTGCACCAGCCCAGCCAGGTGCACAGGTATTCACCAAAACACTGCACGCAGTGAGCTGTGGGATGCAGGGGACTGTGGCACAACCAAGTGCTTCCCTTTGCTGCCACTGCTGAATAAGTAGATCTGCACTGTCCCCTGTCTGTATCCCTTGGGAAATAGTCAAGTATCCAGCAGTCACCTCACAGGACAAGAAGGCAGCTGCTCACCTGGAGAGCTTCACTGATGTTCCCATCATAGTCCATCATTTCATCCTTCCCAGGCTCTCCTTTGGGGCCCTGCAAAATGCCAGGTCTTCAGCCAGAGGCTGGGACTGCCCTTCCCTTGGGGTGCTCAGAGCTGTGGTTCACTCTGAAAAGGGGGGCTCAGAGGGGCCCATTTCACAAGTGTCCAGTTTTTCATTTATTAGAGAAAGCCTCTGCAGTGCAGGAGATTCTACAGAATTGCAGCCAACCCAGCTCAGATCACCACAACCGTCCAAGCTGGCAGTCTGGGAAGAGGTGAAGTTGAGGCCAGAATCCAGGAACTGGATTGTTTGACCAATTGTTAGATGTGTGCATGCATCCACCCTCTTTTTGCCCTTTTCTGGTAGATCAAGGGCCTGAGTCCAGACTGGGATGTCCAAACCCATCTCCTCCTATGAATGAGCCACCCTGAGATGGCCTGGGAGAAATTGTTCCTCTAATGTAGGGGTGAGGGTATGGAGTGCAGAAACAGCCCACCTCAAACTTAGTCACTGCCCATCTATGAGTACTTTTAGTGACAGCAAGACCCAGTCTGGACTGTCAGTGTGGTCCCACTATCCTTAGACCCCTCTGAAAGGCCAAAACTCTTTGCTAGTGAAGGAACACCTACCCTTGGGCCCATGGGTCCCTGGTCTCCCGGTGAACCACGTTCCCCCTGAAACAGGAAGATCACAGTTTTAACAAAGCCTATCCCTTCACTTTCTTGAACTCTAGGAATCATGCTCTGCTGGTTCTCTGAAACAGTCTGGGCTAGACATCTTGATTTAAAATTCTCCTTCTCAGCTAAGTTTTGTACATATAGGAACAAATCTGCAGCTCCTGAAGCTCGGAACTCGGAGCCGGGCTGTGCAAAAGCACTCTGTACCTTTTCTCCCTGTGATCCTGCAGCACCAGGCTGACCAACGTCACCAGCTTCTCCCTGACAGGGAGAGAAAGGGAAAGGCATGGGTTTGTATTGTGTTGAGAGGGTGCAACTTCACTACTGGCTTTGAATTTCCAGGAGAAAAAACTGCAGAACTGCACCAGCCAAGCACTCCATCTGTGCTCCCTTCTCCTCAGGCAGCCCAAATCTCCTGCCACAGCTGCCCACCAGGCACCCTTCTGTTCCACCCAGTGTAGACTGGCTTCTCACAGAGCCTAGTGGGGAGTTATATGAGCACAAGAAGGGTATTTTCTTTCCAAAAACAGTTCACAAACTGTCTCACCTGCAGCATATAGAACAACAGTACTAGAACACTCTGTAGAACCTGATGTCCCTCCAGCAGGTAATCAGAAGTGGGCACAGATGAATAAAACTGTTGCTCCTTCCTACACACTTTGTGCTGGGCACAATCCCTCACAACACACAACTCCATGAAGGAAAAATCACTCACCTTTGGTCCAGGGGGTCCAGGCAGACCTGGAGGGCCAGGTTCTCCTTTAGCTCCCACCAAGGCATTCTCAGCAATTCCCTTCTCTCCCTGTTTGCAAAGAAGAACAAGCCACGTGTCTCAGTTCAGACTCCGCACCTCTGCAATTTCACTTGCCAAAATACTGGCTTAGAGGCACGGCCAAGACAAGATCCATCAGTTGGACTCTTGCTAGCCCAGAGAGCACTGCTCCAGAGGCAGCAGCTGGCCAGGAACCAGGACAGCATGGTCCTGCCTGAGGGTCCTTGTGGAGCCCTGCCAGCAGCCACAGCCACACTCATCCCCTCAGCTGCACAGGGCAACACAAGGCTGCCTGTGGACAGGTCTCATCCCCCAGCCTCCCTTTGAACACTCTGTTCTTCTGCTGATGAAACTGAGCTGATTAAACCACCTGATGATGGCTTCTTCTGGAATGCCTCCCTCTGGACCTGCAGTCATCAGCCACTCAGCCCTGCACACCAAGTCCTCTGCACATAGCAGATATTAAGGCAGTAACAGGAAAGCTTTGCCATAACACCCTCAAGCCTTCCTGAAATGGCCACTAGCATTCACTGCACTGTCCCCTTTCCCAAAGAAAAAGCACCCGGTGCAAGTCTGATTTGAAAGGTGTGATTTCTATCTGAAAATCTCAGAGCACAGGGGAAAGACCAGATTCAGGGCTTAGCTTTATCTGACCTGCCCTGGGTCTCTCTGAGCACAAAGCTACTCCTCCAACTCAGAGCACAGCAGTGCAGCTCCTCAAAAGCCCATCTCCTCATCATCCATGGATCTTGGAGCAGGAGGGAGGCTGAAACGCCATGTTACATCTGGGGTCATGCTTTTATAGGGGAACTACTGGAACACCATTCCATAGTCCTGCTCCCAGGACTTCAACCTCCCCCTCACTGCATTCCTATAAAAAAGCATCTTTTGTGTGCCTCCCTCACATCCCTGTCTGAAGATGACATTCAGCTGAGCAGTGCAGAACACACTGCCCACAGTCAGCTAAGAATGTGTGAGCTGTGCACAGGAGGGAGGGAGGAAAAGGGGTGAGAGTGGCCCCACCAAAAAAAAAAAAAAAAAAAAAAAAAAAAAAAAAAAAAAAATCAGGAAAGAGACAAACCTTTGGGCCAGGGAGTCCAGGAAGCCCAGGGTCACCAGCTCGTCCCTTCTCACCCTGTTGGCAAAACAGACATGGTCAAGGCTGACTCTGCAGGCTCGCAGGCTCTCCATCCTGTAGGAGCAGCAAAAGGGTGAGCTGCTCCTGGTTTCACACCCTCCTTCCCTTCCCTAGGGATTTCATTTTGGGCACAGACATTGAGCAGTACCAGCTCAAGACATTACATACTTTTGCCCATCCTTTTGACTATCTCTGCAGATCATTGCCATTTCTCTTCAAAGGAAGATGAGTGGGAAAGGAATCCAGGGTCCCACCCTGCACATCTTCCTTATCCCTCTGGTCTGCTAAACACTTTTCCCTGTCACCTCCTCTGCACAGGCTTTCCCTGATCCACATGCCCACAGAAGCTGTTGCCCCGGGTGAATTTTAGTTGGAGTGCAGGACTTTCTCCATGCCCCGCTCCTCTTCCCTAGCTCCAAATCCCAAACTCATCATGCTCCCAAAAAAACCCAAGCAGTGCAGCATCTCAGCTGGCAGCCAAGCTCTGGGACACGCACTGGTCATGTAAGCAGTGAAGACAGGAGTGGCAAAAATGGCAAAGACAGCAACTGATGGTGTAAGATGATGCCTGGAGTGCTGCAGGCTGAGCTGTGTGAGGCACCATGGAGCATGGAGGATGCCATGGGTAGTGAGCAAAGGAGAGCATCCAGCATTCCCTTGGTGAAGTGGCTTTGCTCAGTTCACCATGACACCTGGGCCATATTTTGAATATTTGAGCTCAATTACTGGGCTTTATGTTGAAATTAAGTTCTCTTCAGACCATTCCATCCAGCTGCTAAACCCATGGTTTCCAGGTACAGTGTCCTGTCTGGGAGTCTGCATTTTGCCAGGAGAGAGAGAGACATTGGAGGTTTCTGCTACCCTGAAGAGATGTTTCAAATCCATCATCAGAGAAAAGTGTGTTCTTAGCCACTATCCCCACAGCTCCAAGACTCAGCAACTTGTACAGATTATACAGAACAACACAAACCCTCTTTCCCCCCACAGGTGCCCAGCTCTCTCCTGGAGCCATGCTGCTGGTCTGCAGAGGCTGGTGCTCATCAGAGCTCAAGGGCACACATCTGACATGCAGGGGACTTGCATCAATGCTCCAGAAACAGACATGCACTGGTGGTTCCCTGGAAAATAATCTACTAGCAGCAATCTTTTTGTCAGGCAATTCTAGAGTGCAGTGACCCCTTTCTCCAAGGCTTAATTCGGCTTCCAGCCACCTGTAACCACACACCCCCCCCC
>WBNO01007671.1:427521-505258 GCA_013400575.1 Peucedramus taeniatus
CCCCCCCCCCCCCCCCCCTCCCCGCCCCAGCTTTCTTTCCCTGCCAGAGCGTGCACATTGCTAAATTAATGCTTCTCTCCCTGGAAAGAGGAAAAACATTTTCAGGAACCCATACCCAAGGAAAAGGTTTGGCATGGAAGGTTTTTGTAAAATTGTAATTCTTAATCCTGTCCCAGGGTTCTGTGAATCCCTGATTCTACCTCGGTATCCCACTCTTCATTCAAGGACTGTTTTGAATACATGTGTCCATAAGAACTACTGAAAACATCCTGTGCTGCCAGAACTAGGGTGCAAAGCAGTGGATTTCTTGAGGAAGGAGGTCAGATTACTGAATCCCTGTTTAGGGTGTTATTTCTGGAGTCAAGAGAAGTGGCACTGTCCTTAATCGTTCCCAGGACAAGACTGCATCCCAGGCATCTCATGCTGCCCTGCCTGCCACCAGCCCCCACCTCCTGCAAGCGGGAACACGCAAACACACTTCACCAAGGGGGCAAGAGCCAGCACAGGACACATAATCCCCTGCAAGCACGATAATGCAGCACATGGCAGCTCCTGCTTGCAGGACACAGCGCTGCCAGGACACCCAGCCCAAACACGCAATGTCCTACCCGCTGCCCCCTCTTCCCTGGCAAACCTGGGGGGCCCATCCTCCCTGGGACTCCAGAATCTCCCTTCGTGGGGAAGAAAAGAGACAGAGAACGTGTGTTATATGGTTGTCACATGCTGTAACATAACCCAGTGAGCCTCAAACAAGAGGCAGCTGCTCTGAGATGGAGAGGGATGGGGCACTAGTGCACCGTGCCTGCCCCGGGAACTCACACCAAGTCACGCTACACTGAGATGGGCACAGCCCTCTGCAGGGACATGGGAAGGCTTCTGGGGGCACAGAACTACTGCCAGGCAGAAGGGAGACAAGGGAAGGGGCAGAAGGAACCTGCTTCCTAAGCAAAGTGTGCTCTGCATCTCTTGTGGAGTAGGGAGGAAAGGAGGAAGGCAGCTGGAAGGTATTCCCAGGGACACAGACATGAGCAGGATGGAAATATTTGCAGTATGGTCCCTCCCTCACTTGGTATCACTGTATCCTATTACCATTTTGCTTCGAGTGGCAGGTGCCATTAGGGCCTGGATTTGGGCACTGGGAAGCACACAGACATTTCTCAGCTCCCTCAGCTGCTCAGGGAGGGGAAAATTACACAAACCAACCAGAAGTGCAGGCTCAGAGCAAAACCTTCTGAGAGTACCTTTTCTCCTGGAGTGCCAGGCTCGCCCTGGTGAGAAAGACACAGGAAAATAGAGTGACAAACCAGGAGAAGAGAGTATACAAATACTCCTAGAGCTATCAGAGTGGGGAAAAGAACATTGATCTATGGGGGCCTTGAGCTGGTAAGTAAGGGCACGAGAGCGCTTCAGCTGCGTATTTTTTCAGTTGCGTATCGCTTCCAGGAAGTGCCTGGAACTTCTTCCATCTTCATTAGCCAGTTCCCAGGCTGCCGTAAGAAACCACCAAACCTCAGACTCATGGCTTCCACAGAACAGAGTAACCATCTTGCAGTACTTGCAGATGTTTACTAGATACAAAAGAGCAGAGCAAGACAAGACTTATGTGCTGGCACAGAGGAATTTGCCACTCCTTGCTCTGTTTTCACAGGAGAAGAGCAAGGCTGCAGGTGCAGCCAGGGGCAGCTGTGCTGATACGAGTTCACCAGACTCACTGCTAGGTAGCAGGGGTGAGGCTGGAGACTGGTACCTCTGCCAAAGGCAGGCAGTTCTGATATTCCCCATCAGTGGGAGCTGTCCGACCACTTTCTAGCGCCCTGCGCTCTCCCAGCTCCAGCCCGTGCCCAACTCAAGGCGCTGCAGCCCAGAACTGACCTTCATCCCTGCGGCGGCCATCCCGGGAGCACCCTGGGTAGAGAGAGGAAAGACATCAACACCTTGTTTGAAATTAATCGGGCATACATTTCTTAAAACGAAACAGTATCTGTCAGGTAAAATTGAAAAATGCAAAAATCCACATCTGTTTCTTGCCACAACTCAGAAGTAATGCTGTAACACCACACAGCACACGTCCTCATTCCCTGAGCAGCTGTTCACCTATGGCAGTGGCTCTGGGTTCCAAAAAGCTCTTCCAAAGGCAGGCACCGTGAGCACAACTCAGTCAAGACAAATGGATTTCCACCCCCACCCCCCCTGGTTTTAGTCCTGCAAGTGAAGCAAAGGCCAACAAGGAGAACAGTGTCAAATAACTCAGGAATGCAAAGACAAATCAAGGACCAAACCCCCACTTCAAGGCTTGAGCCCAGACACCTCAGCTCAAGCATCCTGAGAAAGGCTGACTCATAGCCTAGAGCCTTGGCCTTGCTATTCCCCCTCCACCTGTTCTTATCACAGAAGACAAACCCTGCAGTAAAATGTTTCCAGGAGAGCTCTGAAGCCGGACACCTTAGGGGAAAAACCAAGTACTACAATTCACGTGTCATTCTGCAGTGTAGAGCAAGCCCCCACCACAGGACCATGGTGTGCAGGGTGCCCTGCCATCCCAGACAGGTGCCTCGGAGCCTCAGGGGGCAGCTGCTCCCACAGGGACTGTCACATTTCCCTCAAGAGCACTGATGCAAAAAGCAGGTTGCCCCTGTCAACCATCCTCTCTGAAATCTCTGTACCCTTTGTGTTAGCATTAGTTAGGTCCTGGTTAGAAAATGTCCAGTTAAAAAGGCAAATATGAGGGATAACTAAGGAGAGGGGAGGGAGTGAAGTGGTGTTAGAAGTTGGGAAATATGAGGGGGTGGGATGTAGCACGTGAGGCAGTGCGGAATACTAGGAGCCAAGTTCAAAGTGAGAAAAGCTAGGAAAGGTTCAAACAAGGAGGAGTGGGGAGCCAGAGAGCAGCAGGATCATACCTCTCAGCTTTCTGAAACAGAAATCGGGGACAAAAGCTAAAAAACACAAGGACAGAAGATGGAGATCAGGGATTCTATGTAATAAATGGGGGGAAAAGCATTCCAGATTGTCTCAGGGTCAGTAGGTTTTTGTCAATATGGGCTGGAGTCACGAAAGGGATAACGTGCAGTAAGTGCCTTTGGTTAGGCCTTCGCAGAGCCTTGGGATGGCTGTTCCTCATTTTTCAGCCTTCAAACAGCACTGAATGCAGATCATGTTATTTTCTAGCATTTACCCTTAAACTGCAATCCAAAGACATGCAGAGCTGCTCACACACTGACCCTGATTCATCACTGCATTAGTCCAGGTTCCCACTTGGGCAGCCCTGCTTATCCCAGCTGGGCTAACACACACCTGCAGCAGTCACCTGGGACAATTTACAAAATGCCAATTCCCTACCAACATCAGCAACTGGCTGCTCTCACTGCTGTAAAGCATTAAGATCCTGATGCTGCAAGTCAGCATCAGACTGGGCATGCCATGTGCTCTGTAAAACGTCTTCCCTCACCATTGCCTTCATAAATTAGGCCCTGTATTTTGCAATTTAGAAGCGTAAATAACTCAGCTGAGGACAGTCACTGGCTCACAGACACACACATGAATGCCTGTACATCAGGGGCAGTCGAGTGCTACGGGTGAGATCAGGCAGACAAGCATCACTCCTCTGGTTACAAGGTACCTTAGAGCCATGTCTTCCTGGCAGCCCTGGCATGCCTCTCTCCCCCTGGAAGCAGAGCAAGACACACAGAGAAAGACAGCAAGAGACAGGAGATGAGTGCCCCCAGGGCTCCATGAGCAGAGTCCAGGGCACAGATGATGAGAAACCCTCGTGAGTGAGGTGAGGCACCACCTTCCCCACCAGACTGTCACCAAGCTGACTGCACTAGCTGGGGCCGTTTCCCATCAGTGGCCCCTCTCAAGCCTTACAGCAGGACTGATCCCACTGGAGTGCCACAGCCTCCATACCCTGCTACCACATCCCACATCCCAGCAGGCTGTAGAGCACAGGGAGGCACTTGGCCTGCAGTGACTCTGGGACGAACAAACCTATTTGGAGAGAGAGAACCTGAGGGTTGCCTTGTGCTGTTAGCCTGAATTTTGTCTGCTAATAACTGGAAAATAAAGCATCTTCAGGCAATCTGCATACTGCTCATGTCATTTTGTTCTGGGTGTTTAGTCCTTGCTTGGAAGGGTTATTTAGCAGGGATATATGTATACTCTTTTTTAAAAAAACAATTTTTTGTAATTACAGCATCCTGTGAACTGCATTTTGTAAAACACCTTCTAATATCATAATATACATGACCTAGGTGTGGGTACTTCCTGCCCTACACAGCCTACTTAACTACCCTATTTTCAGCAGTAAGAAAAGTAAAGCAATAATTAGGAATACTTTGTAGTGGAGAACATGAATTGGCCTCTCCCTCCTTCCCAACTATGCTCCTTGTCTTTTTTAAGTGGGACCCAGCAGGGAAGGCTGATACTTTCTTCTGGGATACATCCACCCTGCTTGCAGAGACCATCCCCATAGGGCAGCCCAGCCTGTGACAGTAATTCCCCTTCCCAGAGACTTTCCTGGAAAAACTGCCTGCCTGAAGAGCCGTTTAATTATTTCACCCTGCAAAAGCAAAGCCCTCTCTGTGAGAGGGAGCACGGTAACCCCCACAGGGGCAGCTCAGAACAACCACCCTACACTGTGTTCCCTGGTGACACAGCCCCCGGCACCGGCGGGATCACACAGGCCATAGGGCTAAACAGAGAGGGCAGCAACAAACGTGACACTGCACCACTGAAGAAGAGAAAGAAACCCAGCGCCGGAGTAAAAGCAGGAAAAACAACTCTCCAGAACATCTTTAAACCCTTAAGCGTTCGAAAGCCATTGTAGTACAGCGAGTACCCGCTGGGCTGCTCCCTCTGTGACCGCCCGGTGCCGAGGCCGGGCAGCAGCAGCCGCCCACCAAAAACAGCACTGGAACGGTGCAGCCAAGGCAGGAGCTGGGTACAAAAGGCAAAACATCCAGCACAGCTCCCCAGGGAGCTTCAGGAAGGCGACCAGTAGCACTTCCCAGCTCTCCTAAGCCTCATGCTGATTTAGGAAGCATCTCCCAGAGTTAGGCTACACCTCTTCTCGTCACACAGAAACCTCACACTCTGCTCTAGCTGCTGTGAGCAGCTTTATCCCCACTGGGTGCCAATGATGCCTCACGCTGATCAGCTCATCAGCTGCCAATTAAAGCAGACACCCTTCCTTTCTGGCCTTTGCTATGAGAGGCAAATTATCAGGGGTTTATTAAGAAAGGCTGTGGGCACTTTATGGCTCCTTCCTCAGACCATGAAAAAAAGCTTTATCCTATGGATCTTTCAGGAAAAAAAAGTAAGAAAACATCAGTGAAGCTGAATGTGACAGGCTGGGGGCAACGAGTCAAATGCTCATTCAAGTGGCCAAGGTCATCACAATCACTGCCTAATGACCTTCATGAGAAACAGATTTACATGACCAAAGCACAAATGGTGGCTACAGAAAAAAAACAGCTGAGAGACAATCTAGGTTGTGCTGCACCTGCCACTGGGTGGGGAGAGGTGGTTCAGTGAACACGGGTCTGTGTGATACTAGGAAACCTCTTCAGGCCAGAAATATTCTTCTTTACTGCCAGCCAAAGCAGTGATATTCCATGCAAAATTGGCCACTACAGCTAAACTATGAATTACTGTGTTTATCCAGGGCTCCTCAAGGCAAAGAGAAGGTAAAATCTAGTCTAGGTAATTGGATCCAATGTTGGAAGATTTAAAAGTCTTCCAGAGTCCCAATCAATCCTTCTAGGTGGGAGGACAACAGAAAGAAGCAATTTCTAAAGACAACAAATGCACGTGCTGTTGGATGCTCAGGAGCTGTTACTGGGTGAGGTCTGGCTGCTGATTTAAGAATGTGTCTGCCCTTCCCTTTCAACTCCTCTGAGCAAAAAGAAAGGAAGTCAAGAGAAAAGCGACCTTGTCAGTAACAAATGATGGTCTGTGTGTGAAAGAAGCTGCCGCGTTGGGGCTGCAGAGGTGCCCCTTTGGAGCTACAATTTAGTATCCCAAAAAGTGTGGTGGGTTTCATCTCTGCTCTTCCTGAAGTGAGGTGAGTAAGGGATAAATAGGGGCCAAGTAGCAAGACCTTGTCTCCAGGGAGGCCCTGAGTCAGGGAAGGCCCTCACCCTCTGGATGACCCTGAGACAGGACAGCACTACCGGGAGACTTCCCCTTTGCCAGAACCCACATGAAGAGCTGGCTAGTCCTTGTACATGGGCATGAGCAAAGCAGGTGTTCCAATGCTAGCAATGAAACATGGGAGTTTAGGCAGGGACAAAAAACAGCTTCTCCTTTCAGCCTTTTCTCCCTCCCAGGCCACACTCTTGACTTTAGTCCTTCAGATCAGCTTAATGGAATACCTGCTGTCCAGAGGAAAACTGGACAGCAAACTCCAGGCCCTCAAAATACATCAGTTCTGGGAGCAATTCCACCTTCGTTCACGCTGGCACAAACAGGAGCAATACCTTTGTGCTTGACAGAATTACACTGATGTGGAGATGGATACAAAGAACCTTTGGACTCTACATCCACTGTAGTATTTCTGAGGAGGTGCTTTCTTGTAGGAAATCACTGCTCCTCTATTCAGCTATGAACTCAGAGCCTGCATTCCCAAAGAACATTTCTTTAAACTCCAAGTAATGCATCCTTGGTAAGCTCTGAAGGGGCCTTTTCTCTCTTCAAACAGTAATCCACGCAGATGGAAAAGATATAGAAAGTGTTTGTGCTGCACGATAATTGAGCTGCATGCCACACACTAAATACTTGAAATGTACGTGTCACAGTTAATGCCTTTCCAAATATTACAGGACCAGTCTTTCCTCACAATGTCTAAGATGTATGGCATGACACAGTGTGCTCTGACTGCCATGAACACTTGCCAATGTTGTAATGTTTTAAGCACAGTCTACATTGAGTAATATACTTTAAATATATGGGCACAGTAAATTTCAGTCAAATAGATAACATCTGGGCAGAAACCATATGAGCCTGTAAAAAGTGTCCAGAAACAGACAGAAAAGCTGGTGCCAAACCTCAGCCTGAATGGCGGAGTTTGAGTGGATTTGATGCATCAGCTAACCAGACTTTATGAGGAAACCCCAACCTAGCCCATCAAATAGGGAGATGTAACAAATCACCAGCAAGCTTCATAGTCAGAGAAATGCCTTTGGTAAGAATCGAATTCCACCGAATGGATAAAGGCAGCGTTTACTGCCTGAGCTCAGAGTGCCTGTCTGTGGTTAATCAGAGCACAGATGTGTACTCCATCAAACATCCCACAAAGCTGCCTTGGACCCAACTTCCCCTTACAATCCATCAGCCCAAGGAACAGTATCTCCCAGGTGATCTACTGTGAGTTAGGAAAACATTGTCATGCCTACCTTTATGCCAGCATCCCCTTTTTCACCCTGCCCAGCAAAGGAGAGAGAAAGGGGGGAAACAGAGAAGGACAGTGAACATAAAGGAAAACCAAGCAAGCAATTCAATTGCCACATCAAGAGACAAAGAGAAAGTAGCCAAAAGAAAAGTGTGATAAATGCAACCCCAGCACTCCAGGTCTCCTCACAGCAACATGGTAGCAGTCAAGCACTGGCTGCAGCCCTCCCCTTCCAAGGAGTGAAAAGGCAGTTTAGGTCCTTGGAGTGGATGCTGGAGGTTGCCCATATTAATGCTTTTCTACATGATAAGGATGCAGAAACCATTGAAGCATGTCATGGTCCAGAGCACCCTCATTTTTACAGCCCTGGTGCAAAAGCCTCTAAGGGCTGGGTTGGTTTTATTCTTTAATGGGGGACTGTGTAAGTCCTGGTTGGGGACAGCATGGAATCACCTTGGCCAACAATTGCCCAGATTCTTCACACAGGAGCAAGTGTTCCCATCTATGTGGTTCATTCCAGGCTCTAGAGAACTGTATCCAGCCCCTGGCCTTTGATATCCCTTTAGGACAGGCTTGTGCCCACTTATCTGCCCCTGAGAGGTGCCCCCACTGACTCGAATTTAAGAGTTACCTTGGGGCCAGAGGCTCCAGGAAGGCCACGGGCACCAGGCAGGCCTGACTCGCCCACCTCACCCTGAGGAAGAGAACAAAGAAAACAGTGGAAGAAGCAAACACAGCAGCAAGAAAAGGAGCTGTGGGTTGCCAGAAAGGCCAGCAGAGGTGTGAGAGTGATGTCCTACACTGAGGTGTCCCACACACACACTAACCTACCCCTGGGAGAGGAGACCCACTCTCCATCAAGAAAGATATTCAGTGTATGAAATGTATGGAGTGAAGGGAGCAGTCCCATATCCTACATCTGATCTAACAACTTTCCTCAACATTTCGCCTTCTTTTCCCTTCCCGTTAGGATTTGGTCCCCTACATTCATCCATTCCTTCCAGCTCATCCTTCAAGATCGGGGCGGGCTCTTTGCTCAGCAGAGAATGAGCCAGACAAGTCGTTTCATGTAGAGGAGCTGGTAGGAGAGGCCCTCGCTGCGAGGTCGCTGCCGAGAGCCGCCTGCCCTGCGCACACGGGACAGGATGGGCTCCTAATGGAAAACCCGACGGTGCACGGGGAGAAGGGGCAATCAGTTGTGTCTGTCTGCAGGAGTGGGCTGTGTCTGCAGGGGCTGTAATTTCCACTTCCTGACATAACAAAAACTTCTCCGTTTATACAGAGCTAATTAAAAAGCTCTCGGGTCTTGCCATTTTGCTTGCAGAGCACCCATAAAGCAACGTGGAGATAACAGGGGACACAGGATTCCTTCCTGCTGGGAACATTCACCTTCCCCTTCTCCAGCTGACATCTCTTTAGCAGTATCTCTTCATTCCCTCTCTCCAGTTTGATCTTCCTTTGTGTCTTTCCCATCTCTCTTCCTGTCTCTTCATTACACCCTCCGGGCTTGACAACCCTGCTGCTGAAGGCATTCGGCCATTGCCAGTTTTTGCCTTTTAACCCAGAGTAGGATTGACTCTTTCCTGTATCCCAGAGAGCAATAGCCAGGAATTTGGCCCTTTCCAGCCTCCCATTTGGGTCTGGATGCATAAGAAATGCATTTCAGCATGGAAGTGGGTGTAGAGAGGCACACACACACAGGGAGATATTTGTTCCATAGCTGCTGGAGAGTTAAAGACAACTATGGGCCCAGGCTCTCTTTACATGGGTGACAGCAGGGAATCTGTGGGCCTGTTAGAAACCCAGCAGGAGCAGAGCCACCCAGAAGGCTCCAGCATAGTCCACAAACTTTCAGCCATGATTCCAGAAAGCGTCAGTGCACTTAATTTATTTAACAACATTGGAACTTCCCTCCTTACCTTTCTGCCAGGGTATCCCTGAATCCCAGCATCTCCCTGCAAAAGGCAAAAAGACAAAAGAAAGTGAGGCTTGGCCTGAGAGGGACAAATCTCTGCCCTTTTATGTGGGGTATTGCTGGGATGAGAGAGCATTTCATGGGGAAAATTCGCCTTTTGCTCAGAGTGATTCCAATGAGCTCCTGTCCCTTCAGACCCACAGGTCAGTGTTACCTGCAGTGGGCTGAGCCCTGGCAGGAAAGCCTTGGCAGACAGCTAACACGTGTCAGCTCCGTGCCCCAACTCCATGGCTCCTATCTCCTCACCCTGGCTACATAGCTCAGATAAAAACAAATTAGGTTGGGTGGCTGCAGCTGAAAAACAACAACAACCATCCCCTCCCTCTATTCACTTTGGCAAGTGAATAAATGGGAAACCGTGGCAGAGTTAACAATAGCATTGCAAAATCCATTCCTGAAGCACTGGGAAATGCTTTGAGAATGGAAGAAGCCAATAAAGCTGTGTGTGGCAAACAATTTTGCAAGATGGGCCGATGAGGCGTGCCTGGCTCAGTCGAGATGCAACTCAGATATGTCGCCTGGACAAAACCCATGAGTCAGCACGTGGGCTGGGCCCCAGAGGCACTGCTGAGCTGGGTTAGAAATCCTTCTCAGCTATTTGAGGTAACCTCTTTTACCCCTCCTCCAACCATCAAAATGTACACATCTGTCCTCGTCAGGAGAGTCCATCTCTGTTCATCATCTTTCTACACCTCTAAGTGAGGTGAGATGTCTCACCTTTGGTCCAGGAGGCCCAGGTAAGCCCTGTGGATAAAATCAAAACAGACACTAGGGTTGGAAAGTGTAGCTATTACATGGACAGCAGGGTGATTGGGGGATACTGGCTGGTTTGATTTGAAACACTCCTTAGAGATTTGCACTGGTGAGCTCAAACATCCCCAATCTATTCTTCACGTAGATATCTTAATGCATACACCCAAATAAACTTATCCTCACAGTGCTCCATCCCCCCATGTTTGTTCTTGCTGAATTTGAAGACTGAAAAGCTGCTTTGCCTTATTCATTATGCTCCAGAATCTTTTCTGTTTCTCTGGCTTGCTTGGGGAACTTGTTCCCAGCCCACTGCAGCTCTGGAGTAAATCAAGCATTTGCAGCTTCCTCTGGCAAGCTAAACAGAGAGAATATATTAACAAACAAACCACTTGTGTCTCTAAATGAGAAATAACCAAACAATTTACCTGATATGAACCATGAAGCATACCAGACATGCGTGTGTGTAAATATAAATAAACAAAACATCTATGCAGTAGCTGCCTGTGAGCAGGCAGGAAAGGAAAACTACTCTAGATATGCTCTCATGCCTATGCCACCTGCTTTGGCAACTCAGGTGTTTAGCCATTCTGTCCTTGGCTCCTCAGAGAGAGATGAAGATCTCTCAGAGAGAAACGAGGGTGCTGAGCCCTGTATTGTGTGTGGAGAGGTGCATTTGCCTCCTGGGACAAGACTTGCTTGTCCTGCTAGCAGGCCTTGAAAACTCTTTGAGATGGAAGCTCCTTTCATTCTGCAGTGGCTGCAGAGCCAGCATGGCACCTTTGTCCCCGCAGCTCCCAGGAACAGAGCTGGTTTCTGGTACCCACCTTTCCATCTCTGCCAGGCTTTCCAGGTTCTCCTGCTCTGCCCTGTAGCAAAAGAGAAGTACATTAGCAGCACTTTCTGTCCTCTGCCCTGCCATTCAGCAACGGTATTGTTTTATAAAGGGTGCTTCTGCTCCCACCCTCCTTGGCTGCTTCCTAGGACAGGGACAGGACTTCAAAGGGGTGGCAGGGAGCACAGCACAATTACACCCCATGTGTTACTTCCTCCCCGGGGCCATCTGTGGGGGCTGAGGAGGACGAAATGAGCCTGGTGTCACCCACTGTGTGTCCAGATAGCAGCAATGCTCAGTTCACATCCCTGCCTTCCCTCTCACTCCCCGCCTTCCCTGGAACTTCTTCCTCTCCACATACCCCCACCTTCTCTGCGAGCCTCCTGCCCGTGGCTATCTCAGCTTCACTAGAAGCAACAGAGGCCAGAGGAAACAGCCTGTGCCCTAGGGGATGGGGAAGCAGAAGGATTTCAGTTTTGGTAAGGACTTACAGGGGGCCCAACTGGCCCAGGAAGTCCTGGGATTCCTTCAGGTCCAGCTGGTCCGGCGGGCCCTGGTGGACCAGGGGGCCCCGGGGGACCTTGGATCCCTGCTTGTCCTTGTTCACCCTGCAGTTTTTAAAACAGGAGTTATCAGCAGGCAAAGCAAACCCTTCACACCACCACCCTAAGGGCCTAAGGCAGGCCAGCCTGACTGAAGCAGAGGAGATAGAAGCAAATTCAGATTACTGCCAGGGGAAGTTTCCAAGAGTGATGGAGAGCCCTGCTGAGGACAGCTGGGCTGCCTGGGAAGCAGGAGCCAGCACCCAATGGTTTGCAAAGACATCTGAGATCACCTGGTCAAGCTCCCTTCTAAAGGGATCTAGTGATGACAGAGGAGTCCAAAGAGACCTTTTTCTTCACTGAGCCAGCCGAGTAAAATTTATGTGTCAAAGACCAGCATCTCTTGAGTCTCTGAGGAGGCTTTCCAAAGCACTTGACAGTCACATGTGAAGCAAAGCCTCCCGTGACGACACTGGCACTTCCAGGCAGAGACACAGTGACTTACCTCAGCCTGTTTTTCCCCCATACTATATTTGTTGGACAACACTCCCTCTATTTTGCCAAGGACCAAAAGTAGAAATGCCAAAAGAACAAACCCAAAAGAAAATAACACAATCATCATGGCATTCCTGGAGCCCACCCAAGGCAGGCCCATGTACACCAGGCAGAGCCTGTTTTTCTAAGATTTAACAAGGCAGTGCCTGCTGAGCCACCTGCCATTTTCAGCTCTCTGAGATGGAGCCATTTGAGCCAGCTCCTCCCCAGGCCCCTCAGTAGCCATTTGGTGTCTGTGGCTCATGCCTCAGCAATGTCATCTGGCCCAAAGGGCCAGGACGTGGCACCAAGCAGCACCGAGGAGACAGTGGGTTGGAAGCACCACGTTTGAATACCAGACTGCTGATCTATAATTGATGAATCCAGTGAGCTCCTAGGGCACTGTGGCACGTGTGCTAAGCTGTTTGCTTATTAGGCTCACCTCCCTAGATAAAAGACAATGAGAGCCTACTGCTAGCGATCCAATTTAAATCTGACAAACTTCCCTTGGTGGATCCACGGGAAGCCAGAAACCAAACATGGCTGGAGCATTCTCAGTTAAAAGTCAGTGGGTGTGCAGTTGGGTCTCTGCTGCATTTATCCTCTCTACAGCCTTATACACTGGAGGAAAATGCATGAAATCTGTCCCGTGTTCCTACCAAGTGCGCTGTTTATCCTGGCTGCCTTTAGTAAAACATGCAGATACAGGGATGTTTGCTTTATTTAGAATGATAAATGAAAGTAATAAGCTGCAAATTTCATCCTTTCTGCCATGAGTTCTATTTAAAAGAAAATTTCCAACGCGTGGGCCAGGCTCACGAGAAGCTCAGTCATATGTGGAGCAACAGCCCTTTTCCTGTGCCTCACTGCCCAACCCGCAGCCCACGCTGGGAAGCCTTCAGAGCCAGGCAGGAGGGGTGCCCTTGCTTCTCCCCATTTTTAAAGTGGATCTCCATTCATCCTGTGTCCCTTGCAAGGGAATGCAGGTTCTTTTCTAAGCTTCCTTATCCTCCATACTCAGTGCTATTCAACTGTCCTGTAAATGGTCTCATAGCTTTTAAATATGGAAGATAATTTGGATCTAATGAAGATGTTGGGAGGACACGGAATATATTTCTAGATTTCCTCTTGCCTGTACCTCTCATTCCAGCTTCAAAGACTTTACTCCCACTGCATCTTATAACACCCCCAGCATGGGTGCACCATGGGAAGGCAAAGGGGGCTCTGCCCATCTCACTTTGGCTCTCTCTCCTCTATTCCTGCCTTAGCTGCTCTCTGCCAGCCCAGTCCATGCTCTACAGATTTAGCACTAAAATGCAGCACGGTGCTGGAATGGGGTGGTGATAGGGGACAAGGAGCTGGGCAGAGCAGGAGCCCTGCCCCACAGCACAGGGAGTGGCTGGAAGGAGCTCACACCCTCACTTTGCTGTCTTGGGCACAGCAGGCTTTGTTTAGGCAAGTGCCCATTCTTGCAGATCCCTAAACACACAAAGTGTTATCACCACATCATTATAGTCTCATTAATGTGTTCAGCACAAAAGGACCCCCACAGAGCTAAATGGACAGTAAGTGGATACAGTAAGTGGGAGATCAGGTGTCATTTTCCTCAGTTGTCATTCTATATTTTTAGCTGTCAACTGGAACTATTTTTCAGTTCTTTTAAAAACCAGCCAGCCATCCTGACTGCACCTCAGCAATGCAATGCTTGCTCAGTCTCCTCACAGAGGACCCCACTCAGCCCATGCCTCAGCTAAGCCCCAGACCTTGGGCAAAGCACTCCTGCCAATGTGCTCAGAGATAGCAGCAGGATTTTCCTCTCTTCCAGGTGCTGGTGCTAACATCCATTTTGCAGCCTCACTTTTTTTCTTAATATTCATATGCTGGGCTCCTGGAATTGCCTGGTGCTGTCAGATCTGTAGGAGCAGACCACACCCTGTTGCATTTAGAGAATGAATACAGCAAAGGCAAAACGGATCATGGCAAAACTCTCCGGTAAAGTTTTCCTCGGCAGACAGAGAGAATTTGCAGCCCTGGCTGACGACAGGATGTAGGGCAGCTATTCAAGTTTCCCACTTCATCCTGGAGAGGAACTTCAGCTTTCAAAGCTCTCCCAAGAGGTCAGTCCTTGGCCTGGCTCTCCAGACTGTCACTTTGAAGGGCAAACAGCGCAATCCATGGGGCTCTGTGTGGTGCAAATGCTGAATCGATAGAAACTGAACTGAAACCATGGGCTCAAGTGGTAAGGTCAGGATTTGTCCAACACTGGGCAAGGACCAGGCACCTCACGGTGAAGGTCTCTTGAGTCCTGCAGTTCCCTGCTGGCATCCGACTGTCTACATAGGCAGCAGGGTGACAAAACCCAGCCACTTAATAAAGAGTGCCCAGCACACTTCAGCGGGTAATTGCAGCAGTTTGTCCACACAGGAAAGCTAATCCCAGTTGATGGAATGAGGGAGCATAAAGTGGGCTCATTAAAAGCCACATGAACTCTGACTATGGACACTCTTATTCACTATTCATATGTCCGTAATTCACTTTATGAATTCATTCCCAAAATAAACTAAACATGAATTATGGCCCTGGAAACCAAAATAAATGTGTTTACACAAAGATTTAATGCCATTTAATGAAGCCATTCTAAGAGCTTATTTAAACACATTTCCCCAAGTGCCTCAGACTAGACTAGCTCTTATAAGAAGCGTTTGCCTATTCATTCATCTCAGTTAAATTTCACAGACATTAGATGAATTTCAGCAAGAGGCTTCCAACCTCTTCTGGAGATTGAATATGCAGGAACTGATTCCTTAAGGGAGGAGGCTGCTTGTCGACAGCCCCAGGAACAGTTTCATGGCCCATTTCTTTTAGTTCAAATATCTGGCTTCACTGCATTTTTTTTTAGCAACATTATCACATCAAAGATTTCCTCTGCTTTAAATAAAGTCCCTCAGCTCTGCCTGAAACTCTTGGAAAGCCCTCTGTAGGGGAAGAAAGACAGGTAGCAAGCTGATTAATTGCAAGCATTGGGATAAGCTCAGAAACAGGCAACAAGGAGGAGAAGTCTACCTGGAAAGTGCGCCTCTTTATGACCGGAGGTGGAGCCAGCCGCACTGAATTGAGGAGAGGCAACAGCTGAAGAAGATCAAACCAGAAGGTCGCAGGGCAAAGGAGGCCATGAGGGCACCGAGAGTCAGAGAGCAGCCAGGGGAGAGAACAGAGAAGAGGGGAACAGAGAGATTGCCATGAAAATGAAGCCCGGCGTGAGAGCGGCACAGGGCGGGCGCAGCGCGGGTACCTGCTGGCAGACCTCTGTCTCCTCCGTGCTGCTCACAGGGGCACCCACCAGGGGCCAGCCTGGCAGCTGTGGGGTGCTCACTCACCATCCCAATGCTCCCACTGCACAGAGCTTTCACAGCCTCCTCTGCTCAGACACAGAACTTGGCCAGGGGATTTCTGACTCAGCTCCGCTGATCTCCTTAGGAACTGCTCACTGCAAGACATCCCCTCGCTGGCTCTGCTAGGGTGTCCAGCAATGGGACTGTTTCTCTTATCATCATCAGATTTGGGGCAACTATCAGAATTACCATTTTCTCCAAGTTTTCCAAGTGCAGTTTTCTAGTCTCTTACAGGAAACCCAGTGTATCTCCAGGTCTCACCCTTCCTCCAGGTGTGGAAGGGAGTGGAGAAAGGCTAGCTGGGGTCAGCAGAGAGGTCTTGGCCTGGTTCACTTAACAACGCAGACACAACCACCATGGCCAAGGGAGAAGACCAGGCCTTGGAGCTGGACACCTAAGCAGGGCACTGCCTTGGCAGCCTGTGCTTTGTTTTTTCTTGCTCAACAGTATCATCACCTTCTGACTGCTTATAGCCAGGAATGCTGCCTTAGGGCACAAAGCTGACCCGGACACACAGAAATCAAATGCACTAAAGCTCAGGAGCATTTGTTCATCCTTTTGCCGTATCCAGTTTCCACTTGCATGCACGCTGCTGTCACCCTGGCACCCACCATGTCGGCTCCAGGCCCAGGAATGCTGCTCTGGCTCAGCAATGCTGCTCTGGCCTGATCCACTTTCCTGTTCCTATCAGTTTTCCACTGAAGCTGCTCTTGATTTACATAGGGAGAAGCAAGAGAGCCTTTCTGTGCTTGGGCACAAAAACGTGCCCATGTGTGACATTTCCCCACATGAGCTGTGCACTCAGATCCCAAAGGTGTGCCCAACAGGTGTCCCACCACAGAAACCATATACTTCCAAGCAGCACATTTTATTTCCTTTAAACATTGTACTTCATGTGTGCAGTGAAAGCAAGGATCCAGTCCTGTTGCAAAGAGAAGTAGTAACCCAATTTTGCAGCATCATGATCAGGTGGTTGTGTTCAAATGCACAGATCCAGACAGCCACAAGCTATCACTCCAAAAGCAGTGCTGCTGGAAATTCAGCTGGGCTTATTTTATTCAAAGGCAAACCTCCCCTTTCTAAAATCAGTGCAGGAGGCCCCTCAGCTCAGGAGAGCCAGCTAAGCTGGCTTTGCCTGGCTGCTTAAGTGCTGAAGGGTATCTGAAATATTATACAGCTTACAGGGAAGCTGAGGGAGGATACTGGAAAGGATAAGGAGGAAAATTGAGAGAACCAGTCCTGAAAACAGGCAAGACAAGACCCTGCAATGGATTCAGGTGAGAAGAAATCTGAAGGCACTTCCACCCGGCTCCTGCTCTGCCCCCTCTGTGTTCCAATGGGAAGTTTTTTCAGGAGGCAGCATGCAATATTGGATCTGTACCCTCGAGCCTTTGCATCAGAACTGGGTCCCCTCAGACTGCTACCCACAAACCTTCAGCGTAAGGATCTGGTTAGAGCGCAGGGCTGCGAGTGTGGTACTTAGGTATTCCTGGGGAACAGGGAACACACACGAGACAAACGGGGTCAGTCAGATAAACAGCATTTCTGAGAGCAAAAGCAGCATGGCTGGTCCCCCTGTTTCCCTGAGTGGCACTTCACAGCAGCTTGAGGGGCCCTCTCACCCTGAATGGGCAGCCCCAGTGCATGGGTTCATTCTTCACAGCAGTGCAGGCCACACAGACTCATACAGACAAAAAATAGGAAACTACAACAAAAGCCAGGGCACATATCCTAACCTTGTATTTCCTTCCTAAGAAAACAAATATGAAATAAAACTGAAACAACGTCCCTGGTTTGTCAGGATGCTGGTTTTCATTTCCTCAGCCAGAAGATCTGACAAATAATCTTATCAAACAGAAAAGCAAGAACAAGTGGGTCAGCAGTGTCACATTTTTGCAACAAGGCCCATCCTAATCTTCATTCAGGGAGGAAGAAAGAGAATTGCACCTCTGCTGGCTGGTCTGCGCCTCTGGTTCCCTGAACTTGCAGTTTAGGACAGCCTGTCCTTGAGTTGATCTGAGGACAGTCACCCTTCCGGTGAGCATGTCTCAGCCTTGAACAACTCATGGGCTTTTTATAATGTTGAGCTTGGTGCCTCATGAGACCAAAAGTTATCTCCATGACAGGCAAGGAAACACTGCCAGGATGTGAGGCTTTGTACCCAGCCTTTTCCCACTGTCACAGCCCTGCAGCTCACCAGCCACCCTACAACCCTGGCCCACCAAACCAGTGTGCCTCTGCCCCGAGGCCTGAACCCAGGTTATTTCCAGGGATGCACCAGCTCCCTTCCCAGTGTTGCTTCGGGTCCTGCCACTGATTTTCACCTTGAGCACAGGGGACTGTCAGAGCCAAGGGCTGTAACAGGAACTCAGGACACTGCTCAGGTGACCAGTGTTGTTGGCTTCTTTCTAACATAACAATCTAGTGAGCTGCTGACTAAATAAACACAGCTGACCGGCTGTTATTGCACAGGGGACTGGCACTTCTCCCTTGCCAGCCGAGCTCACTCTCCAGTGGCTCTGCTGCTCCAACCCTGATCCCTCCGGGCCAGGGAACAGAGCCCAGCTGATTATCCAGAGGCCCATCAAAAATAAACAGAAAGCTCTAAAGCTTGTCTCCCTGTACACACAGATTACAAATTCCAGACACTTCATATGATGTTGTTCCAATGCATTTCCAGTGGATCTTCTGCACTCTGGTTGTTTTTAGAACTGGTTAAATCCCCTCAAACCCCATGATGTTCTCTCTCCACTCTTGGCTGCAGCACATGCTGGCCAGGCCAAGACGGAGGAGCAGGTGGGGCAACATCCTGGCTTTCATTAAACAGTTGCTGGCATCAACCCTCCCACTCAGCCTCTTCCTTGCAGGCAGAAAGTCCACCAGGCTTGGGGGCTAGCATGGGGGCCAACTCACTGGGGACCTGAAAGAGCACCATGGCCAGGGGGTGCAGGGTTACCCTCAAGCAGGGAGCATAGCCCTTTCCCTTGTCTCTATGCAGGAATGACACCAGCATGAGGAAGAAAAAAAAGACAGGAATGATGATAGAGTTTTCCCTAGGTCTTCAAACTGCTCCAGGCCACACAACCAGAGTAGAGGCTGTGGAAGCAGCACAGAGCCAGTGCAGCAGCTCAAGGCATGAGTGGGTGACCTCTACTCCTCCAGAACCCCCAGGTTTCACTGGGTTTTGGGCTGAGGACATGGACCTTCCCCTCTCCAGCAGAAAGCACAGGAGGGTCTCCAGGAAGCAGAATTGACAGCGGCTATCTAGGGGTCAGCTCTGGTGGGCAGGAACAGACAGACCTGAGAACAAACATCCCTCCTGGAAAACCTTAATCTGCTGCTTTTCTGTGAAACACATCAATCAGCCAAGCACTGCCCTGGGGGTCCAGATGACACATCTTGTTAATGGAATGATCTCTACTTCCAACAAAAAGCCATTGGATTAACATGCAGGAAGGCACAGGACAGAGGATAATAACGCTAATGACTTACCCTGTGCGGGTACTCTGCACACTGACCCTGTGAAAGAAAGGGATTAAAAAGGAAAGAGTTTAAACCACAAACTGAGGCAAAGCAGAGTCATATCCTGAAGGTGTAAATCATTGTGACTCTATCAAACTCAGTGCAGCTATGTGAATTTGCACCTGATAAGCACCCTGCCTCCTGTCCCCATCCCCTGAGCCCTCTGCTCTTGGTACTCCTCACTCACAGTCAGATCAAGCAGACTAAGTCCACCAAGTCCCTTCCTCTCTTTTAACAAGGCCCTCATTGAAATTACCTTCTCTCCTTTTTGTCCTGGGGGTCCCTATAAAAGAAAAGTGATCAAAAAAGGCCTCAGTAAATGAAGGAGTTCAGTGAATGCAAGGGGAAAGGGATTAGGCAGAGAGATGGGATAGAGATGAGATACTTACGGGTTGTCCCCTGGGACCTGCAGCACCCTTTAAAGAAACACAGAATTTAACATGGAATGATTTTCCATTTACAGTGACAAAAAGACAGCGTATGGAATAGGTGAAAACCGAGCTTTTACAAACAATTGTGAAGAAAATTCCCAAGAGAGATCCGGGTTCCCTTTGTTATTCTGGAGGAGTGAAAATGCACACATGCTCTGGCTGCACCATGGGGGGGAAATATAAAAAGGAGAGGGGGGGAAAAAATCATCAGGAAAACACACCCTTATTGTTCCCAGGACCTCAGCTGACAGCACGTCTCCTCGGCTGACGCTCTGGGGTGGAACCAGAAGCAGCCAGGACTGAAGCCTGAGCTGGGATTGTGCAACAGGCGAGTGGGGAGGGGGATCTTCAACATGTGCTTTCCAGAGGGCTATACTGACACTCAGGCTCAAAAAACAGAATTACAGAATTAGCAGAAGAAAACATTTAACACTTTAATGGGCGAAGGTGACTACGGAGCCTCTCTCTTGACATAATCACCCTTGGGATTTCTTCATCAGAGATGTCAAGAGGACCAAGACAGCATTTGGGCTTCCATAAAGTGCAGTCTAAGTTTATCATTTTCAACTAAAAGCATTTTAGTATGGGGCACATATGAAACAGAGCTTCAAGAGGGTGGGGGGGTGGGGGGGAACCACATTTAATACAAAAAATATGCTTTTTTGGGTTGTTGTTAGATAAGTTGAAAGCTGCCAGATGGGTTTTCAGAAATCTTTCCATCAACTTTAACTTGTCCTATGAGGCCAACCACGAAAAATGTCAGCTCCCAGAATATATTTAAAGAACATAATTGCTAAGTGCAAGGAAAACACATCCCATGCATAACTAGAGAGTTGCTGTTGTGACATGACGAATGTGCTAGCTATAATGCAAAAATTACAGACATGTATCCCAGCACTGCTATTATGAAGTTACAGAATTAGGGATGCAGCTAGTGCATCAGCTGAGGTAAGATTGCTACCCTGCCCGTGAGCTTGTTTCCAGCTGAGGCACAACATCACTGCAAACCAAGCCGTCACCCACAGACAAACATATGTATTTTTACCATCTCTCCTTTCTGTCCAGGATGCCCCTGCAAAAGAAAAGAAACACACATCAGCTTTGGCCACTGCAGACTCCAGATGATGTTGATTTAACAGCTTCTGCTGAGTGAAGTGTGTCTCCCCAGAGCAGTACAAGGAAGGTGCTGCTGCATCTCTCTTGGGGGTGAAATTCCTCATGGCAAAAACAGGGTCCTGCTGCAGGAAATTAGAAGCCAGAGGTGTGTGCTACCAGCTCCTCCTCCATTACAGCACTGGAGGAGTGTGGTGGGGAACCTGGCTACATGGCTGCTACCTGGAGCTATGGATTTCATGCCCACTGGATTCATGGAGAAGCAGCTCATTTGTGCCCAACTCTCTGAACGATGGGAAGAATTTGGGTTTCTACTGCAAATCTCTAAGGGTAGCATGGAGGTCTCACAGAGCTCTTTAGGATCCTTCCCTCCTCAACTGCAGCTCTTTTTGGCACGGCAGCAACGAGAAGGAAGCTGTTGGCTAAGGCAGAGGGCTGATACCTCGGGGATCTGCTCTGCCTGTCTGATTCTGGGTGGGAGTGCCTGCTAAGGCTTTCCCTGCAGCAGCCAGGCTGCTGCACTCGTGAACTGCTATTTTTACAGATTTACCTAGAAAGGAACAGGACATACTCTGCCTTCCTTAATTTTCCTCACTCCTGCATCTCCTCCAAGGCACCTGTGGCATCCTCCTGCCTGCCAACCTCCTAATTTTCTTTTAATCCATGCATGTGCATGACATTGCAGAATAATCCCCTCAAAACATACAGTGTAGCACAGGCTGCAGCACAGTGGGGCCTAGCAGGAGGCAGGGCAGGAAGCCTGCAGAGTTCTTTGCTTACCGGTTTGCCGTCCAAGCCAATAGGGCCCTGAAATAAAAGAGAAAAAATGATGAGAAATGCTTTCCCTGGGGTGTCTGTCCATCTGCCCCAGGAAGCACTGTGTGCCACAAAACTGCATGGGCTGGGGTGACGTGAGGTGACTCCCTGCCTTCCTGCCCAGTCCTGGCAGGTCCCTGGCCCACTGACTACCAGCCCAGATTTCAAACTGCTTCAGCAGGGACCTGGTCACTGTCAGCACATTTCAGCAGCAATGCTGGACACAGGAACAGAAACAAGGAGGGATTGATAGGCAATTTTCAAAAAAAAATCTCAGAATTTGAAATTTTACAGTGTTTGGTAAACTAATTGAATATCAGCAGATTTCTCAAGACTTTGATTTAAAAGGGCATCCACCTTTGGGGGAAGAGGAATTTCTGCAAATGACAGAATAATAAAAGTGTCTCAGGGAAGAGGTGACATACAGCTCAGCACATGTTAAAGGTACTGTTTGATGAGAAACAGGCTCCACAGAGCTGTCCCACCCAACACTTTCTCACGAGCTGGGCCGGTTTGTTTTCTGCTCCTCCAAAAGCCAAAGACCACAAGGGCCTGGAAAGATCTGCTTCTCCTCAGCCCAGGGGCAGCTCACAGCCCCCCTTTTCACAACGGGCAGAGCTGTGGAGCCCGGTCAGACAGGGGGAGGCTGCCAATTCCTCCCGTTTTCCAGGCATGAGAGTCCCCCCTGCAGACCTGCTCTGGCACTTCCAGCGTCCTGGAGCAGCAGCTGAGCTGCCTGGCAGGACCAGGGATGTGGGGGGTGTTTGTGTTTGCCTCAAGCTTCCTAGCTGTCCAGGATAAATGCATATGAATAAATAGCAACTGTTGGAGCTCTTCAGCAGCCTCAGTGCTTCAGAGTGTGCTGCCAGCAACTGTAGGATTGAAATGAAATTTGCTTTGTCCTCTCCTGGGCATTATCTCTGTTCCCTTGCAACTGTGCTGGAGAATAATTCCCCCTCATGTCCTTTCTCTTTGGCATGACCAGGGTGTTTAGCCTCGCACAGTCCCCATCTGACCCACAACAGGCAGGGCCCCTTTTGGATCCCAGGCACTTGCTGCTATTGGAGTATCATCTAAAAGCTCAATTAAAATTGGAATTTCCCCTATTTAGGGATTGTTTTCCTTGTTTGGGGTAGCGGTATTTCTTAGGATGATTTTCTTTTACTGAACAGATCTGGCTTTAACTATGTTATTTTAAAACTTAGGGATTTTTTAAAAATTAATTTCCTTTCAGAGTTGTGTGGTTTGGTTTGGTAGGGGTTTTTTTTCTCCCTAAGTATCATTTAAGAGAAGAAAAAAAGTAGCAGAAAAACAAATGAAGAAAAAATTGCTTTTTTTCAATGATATCAGATCAGATCATTGGTTTCAGGAAGAAATGATGAGATACAGCAAGCACTTATGAGGCTTCCTAGTAGTATTACACATCCATACCTCATAAATTAGGAGTTACACTTACTGGGAATCCAGGAAAACCTCTTGTTCCAGGCTGTCCCTGGGAAGGATGAAACAGAGACAGCAGTTTAGAGGAACTGAAATGAATTTTGATGGATCCTAAGTCCTCTCTACAGAGCCTTTCCTCTAGCCTCTGACCAATTATCCTACAACTCTCTGAAGAGAAACCCAGTTCCCCTCCAAGGGGAAAGTGCCTTGGGAAGGAGGGGAAATCTCTCATCCCCACTCCAATTTGTACAGGGCCAAGAAAATGCTGGAGCAGCTCCAGTTTGGATTGCAAGCAGTTTCCTTGAAGTTTCTACATTAATTAAACGGGTGTCCCTAGCCCATATGTTAGGCTTTTGGAGTATATTCCAGAGGCTGAGCTCATTTTATGGCAGTTCTTGCTGCCATAAACCTGAGATGTTTAATGCAGGGTGCTGTTCTGTGCAAGACAAGCTTTGCAGGTCACTGGTGTCTAAATACAACTGTCCCTCTGTCTTCCTCCTCCCCTCATCTTATATCCCAGCTCATTCATTTTCCTCAGAAACAATTCTGGAGACAATTTTTTTTCTCTTCTGTTTTTTTTTTTCTTTAATTTTTACTTTTATCCTCTGAGAGCTAAGACAAAAAGGAGAGTTAGGCTGTGTGATGAAAGGAACATGAGCACCACCACTTTTCACCCTGCCCTTTCCTGGCTAGCTAGCTATGGCTACCAGTTTGGGATCAAGTACAGCAAACACTGGCTTGGGATGTGTTTGGCAGCTTCATCATCCCTTACTTAAGAACACCAAAAAAAGAGAAAATGTCCTGGCTGTTAATTTTTCATAGTTCTTCAATTCTGGGGGGCCTGTGACATCCCAGGTCACAGTTTCTGAAGCTTTGCTGGTATCCAGGAAAGATACCACTTCATTTAAGGATTTTTCAATCTGTTTTCCAAAAAAAAAAAAAGGTCAGGAAGCATATGGTCCATTTGGCCCAGACCTCAGCAGATCTTGAAGCACTCTCATGTAGACAGAAACAGCCGGATGAGGTAAATCCTGTGCCACGTTCATCAGCTGACCACTGTGGCATCCTGCCTACCCTGAAAGCCATGCTATGATGCCAAAATGCCCAGCTTCCTTAAGTGTTCTCTCATTTTGGGGAAAAAAAATGCTTTCTTCAGCAATTTGAGCTACCATGACTGGACTACTGGAGCCCCTCAGGGGTTTCCTAGGATAGAGCTGGGCATAAATAGGGTGCATCTATGCCTTAACTAGAGTGATCCCACGTGGTGCTGAGAGAAGGGAAGGGGAAGGAGATGGGGCTCCCTGGGCTGAGGTTTGCCACAGTGAAGACATAACAATCCTTTGGGAGACCTCAGAGCTGCACTGATAGGGAAAACCTTCACCTTCAGGTAACATCTCCAGCCACCCTCTGTCTGCCAAGAGACTCAGTGAGGGTTTACCCCTGCAGAGGATGGGCCCAAAAAGCCTCTTTGCAGGGTTTGAGGGATGCCCCCACCACAAAATCCCTCACATCTCACTGAAGAGTTCTGGTTTTCTACACAATGCTAGCAGGACCTAATCACACTTACACTATTTCTTTAGTTCTGCAAAGTTGAACTTGGTCAGCTTTGCTTTGCAAGATACACACAAAACCACCTGGCCCTGTTGGCCAGTGACCAGGAGGGAAGATAGGCTATAAATTAAAGGATCTGTCCGCTGCTGGCTTCTGAAAAGGCAAGAAGCAAGAAGAGCCTAGCCAGAATTTTGGTTCCCTGTTGGACACCTCCCTGACAAAAAGTGCTAAAAAAAGAATTAGGGAGAAAACCTGGAAATGGTGCAATTTGGCTTCCTCTGCAGACTACAGACTGTTGCTTCTTTCTCCTTGGAGGACAGCAGAATGATTTGCACGGTATCACGCCAAGACAATAGTTCAGCAGCGAGCGATTCCAAGAGACTGTTTTTGTTGGGTGGCTGGTTTTCCTTGTCTCCTTCTTAAAATGTTGATTGTATGAAGTATGTAATCCCGGGAGCTGCCAAATCATGGAGACCATCTGTTTCTGCCACTATCGGCGCACTGTCCCTCTCTGGCCAGGAGTTAAGCAGCTCTGAGCTCAGGCAAAAACTTTAACCTCCAAACAAAAATCTGGAAACTATTTGTCATCCCACATCTTTCTGAGTGGCCCCTTGGCCAGGGTTTCCTTGTTTGTCTTCAGTGCTCAGCCATCCTTTTGACCTATCACCAGCTCCCCAGGAAACTGGATCATCTTCACAGTAGGCTTTGCAGGGGGAACGGGTGGAGTTGGGCCGGTCCTGGCACCTCAGGCTTTGCTTGGTGTAGGCAAAACCCCACGTTAGCCATTTTACCATTTGCCATCTAATTTTTCTGCTGCTTTAAAGATGCAACGTGTTCTGCACTTTCCCAAACAACAGCAAAGCAGCAGCACCAAAGCAGACAAAATTGTCCTGCAGCCCAGGCACGGGTCCTTCAAGAAAACTATCTCCTTTACCGGACCTACATGGACAGGAACTGATGGCTTTTCTCTCTGATTACTATAATTAAACTGTCCAGAAGGCTGAGAGCCAGAGCTTGTGAGAAACAGCAAAAGCAACAGGGCACTTACCCTCCAAAATCTGCTGTTTGTGGAGCAGGGTGGTCTTGCTCAGACCTTGGCTTGAGAAACTTGACAGCCCCTCTTCCTTGCCCAGACACGTGGCCAGGGACCATCTGCTAGGCATAAAACACCTGGGGAGACCCATTTGGGTCCTGGGCTTTGGTTCTGTCGCTTCTCAAACTCCAACATCCCCGGCAGGTGGGCCTGGGGACGGGCAAAGCTGTTTTTTATTAGAAACACTTGTCATGGGGCTTTTAGGAAGTTAATTGGAAAGCCAGATGTTGTCAAGTGTTCGCACTGCCTTGGTCTCTCTCACTTGACCTCTGCTGTGAAACAAAGGTTGCCAGCAGCCCATCCTCCCTGCAGGTCAAGGACGGTGCTCTTCACAGGTTAATCAAAATCGGAAGTGCCCACTGGGAGGGAGAGAATTGAATGTCCAGCTCTTTTTTCATGGAAATCTCCGGTGGAGGCTGTGCAGGGATGGAGTGGAGAGGTCTGGCTGCACCCGCACAAAAGCAGAAGCTTGATGGCTGAACCACAGTGCAAGAAGCATCCAGCATTTAGGGCACATAAACATTCCAACCCTTCATCTTGGTCTTTTTTTATGACCCTGTGCTTGCAAAAAGTTTTGTCTGGCTGACTTGTTGCACCTTGTAGAGACACTTTTACTGGAACAGGGTGCAAAATCCTACCTTTTCTCAGCCAGATAAGAGGTAACCATGCTGACAAAGAGCTTCCAAGATGCTCATTCCCTGCTGATTAGACCAAAGGCTGAAATCAGCCAGGCAAAGGGTAAATTTTCTCCAAAAGTGATAGCAGCCCTGTTGCAAAAAAGAAAATACGCTTCTTCCTTTTAAATGCAGGACTTTGGTTTCCTTGCCAAGGGAAGGCTTCCTCATCTGTTCTGGAATAGGAGCTATAATTTCATTATATATAGTATATAATAGCAGTATAAAACCAAGGCTGGCTCAGCCTGGGAACCACATTATACAGGGTTTTTGCTCTTTCCAGCTGATGCTGAGTCTTAATGCTCCTCCTAAGCCTTTCCCAGTAACTTGCCCACATCCTGCATCAGACAAAAACAGAGAGAAAAGCCACTTACGGGTGGACCACGGGGCCCGATGATAGACATGCCAGCTTCTCCTGGAGCACCCTGCAGAGAGACAAAGCAGAGGAAAGGGGGTGAGAATAGGAGAGGAAAACACAAAGACAACCTTATTCCTGTCAAGACTGGAGTTAAATGTGGGTGCCTTAGGTGTGAGATCTTCAGGGCTTATGGGGCAGCTGCTGTTCTGGCCTCCCCCAGCTCCTGCCTGACACTTCGGGAGAAAAGATGTCCTTGAGAGCTGCTCAGATGTGCCAGAAAATGGAAGCTGCACAGCAAGGAGAAGTATAAACACATAAAACACTTTCTGGCAAAACAGAGGTTCTGCCCCATTGCAAGTGTGAAAAATGGCCTGAAACCCTTTCTGTTTCCTTCCTGCAAGTTCCAGGAGGGCTGTGTCCTGCAGAAGAAAGAAAAAGAGGGATGTGCTGGGCTCCGGGGAAATGGGAGCTGCAGGCAGCTTATTTGGTTGCCTTGCTTGCATACTTCTCAAACTCAGTTGAGATGTGGATGAAAACAAAGCAAAGTGCTTGCTGGAAAAGGAAACAGCTGCCTCTCCAACTCCTAGCCACCCACAGCGTGCGTTGGGCAGGACATGTCACTCTCCTTGGAAACATGGTGTATTCCTGAGAAGTAGCTCCAGAAGTGCCCAGGGCTGAGGAGCTTTGGGACAGAGCATCCCATAAACCAAGCAGCCTGCAAGAAAACAAAGCACTCTGCAAAACAAAGCTATGGACTGCCAAAGACTTAGGGCTCCCATGGAGGGTTTGGGGGCAGCAGGGGCAATTAGAAGGGATTTTTTTTCCATTGTTTGTTTGTATCTATCTGCTGTCCCTTCATGAAAATTTTTGCCAGAAACAAATGCAAGGATATGCAGAGAAAAAAGCAGAATGGCTTCAGGTGGAAAATTCTGGTCTGTTGGATAATGTTGGTTAATTCCAATGAGCATAAAACAAAAGGATGAAGAATCTCTAGCCTACTTTACCCTTCCTTGTTGTGTTTTTCTCTCCATTATGAAGAGGAGCAAATGGGTCTGGTATGGTACTGCATAGATGACCCTCCTTGTCAGGTAAATATTCGTACCCTTCTTAATTTCTACACATTGTTATTCAGTTATTCACAAATCCCAAACACCTCAATTTCCCTGCTCTCACAGGTGGGAGGTACTCACAGCTCTCGGGAAAAGATACTAACACTGAAATGCCAAACACTTCAAAACTGGGGCCAGCAGTAGGATTGCTTTGTAAACCAGCACTTCTTTGTGGGTACAAATCACAACTCACTGCACAGCAAACAGTCTGTGAGACAGTGTCCCACAAACCATTAGCTTTCCTCAGGAGGAAGAGGTCCCACCATGTCAGAAATAGGAGCATGCCATGCCACTTTTATTCCTTGCTCCCACCTGCACCAGGGATCAGGCTAACCTGGGAGGTAGAGGGGAGCTGCAGGTTGGTTGGGGGCAAGCAGAGCTGCCAGAGGGGGAGAAAGTCAATGGTTAAAATCCAGAAAGCCTTGAGGGAAGCCCTGCATGTGCCCACTGGCTCTTATGCTGTTAGTACATTGTCATAAACAACAAACACAGCATCTTTGGAGGCTGACTGGCCTGGAAGGAATTTGGGAAATATGCTTGCACTGACACGGAAGATGGGGCAGCCCAGGGGTGTGGAAGCCCAAAGCCGGCAGAAGTGGCCATGACTGTGACAGGGGAGCTTGGGCTGGCCCTAGAAGAGGACAATTTGGGGGTGCTACAGGCTACAAGGAGCTGACTCACCTTCTCTCCGGATTGCCCTTTTAGTCCCTGGGTCAGTGGCAGCCGTCACAGCCACATGCAAGAGGGTGCAGGGAAGAGAGAGAGACAGGAGAGAGACAAACACAGGTGTCAGCGGCAAAGGCACGCTCTCCCGCCCCACAACCCTGGCCATGGGGCTGGGATGAGCAGGGTGGCCTCAGCTCCTGCCCCGGTCCTCTTCCCCATCCTCACCATGGGATGCCCGGGCAAGGAGCAGCTCTAAAATACAGCACTCAGCCAGGCAGGGGATGGCCCCCTTTGCTCAGGGCAGAGTTATTTGGAAGGGGCAGCTGCCAGTGGCAAGCAGGGGTGAGTGTTAGGAAACCCAGGGTTAGCAAGCCCAGCTGGCGCATGAGGTGGCAGCAGGAGACACCCAAACAGGGGGATGCTGAACCAGAGGAGGGCCTGGATAGTACAGCAGGTGAAATGGAAACACCTCCCCAGCTTGTATGTGGCTTGCGGGGCTGGTCACCCTGCTGAGACCAGGGGAGCCCCTCAGGTGTGGGGCTCAGGGAAAGTAGTTTTGCTCGAAATTACAAGGATTATCCTGGAAGTCACCCTCCCCCACCCCCAAATCCTGGAGGTTGGAAGAGAATGGGAACAGTAAGGCACACAAAAGAGAGTTTGACTTACCGGCCGCCCAGGGATTCCCATCGCACCTTTGTCCCCCTGGCAATTAAGGCAAAAATCAGAGGGAATTGGTAACTGGCCAAAAGCAAGGTTATAAAACAGCACAACTGAACTAAGCCACAGCAGCACCTTCACACTGTGATGCAAGTGTTCAGGGATTTTGAGAGGGAGAAAGTTAAAGAGTAAAATGTGTTTGCGTGTGCCCACACCTGTCTTTAGAATGTGTGAGCCACCAGTTCATTTCCACATAAGACAAACCCACACATCTTACAACAGAAATTACATACAGCAATTTAGGCAGGAAAAGGAGGACAGGAGTCTCCAGTCAAACAAAGTACTATCCCTATTTCCAACACTTCATAAAATCCAGGTCCTGGGAACTGGCTTCCTGCAGTGGCCAACTATCACATTTTTCTCTTTCTTGACCAAAGTCATCTGGGTGTTAGCTATTTATTTATAGACTTATCACTTTAAAACACAATTTTCTTAGACTTAAAAATACTGTCCTGTCCAGAAGCAAGAGAAAAATGTGAGAACACAAGCTGACACAGGAAAAAGCACGTCTGGAAGAAGACATATGAGCAGCTGTTTTCAGTGTCCTCTACCCCTTTGAGATACTTCCCACTGCATTGTCAGCATGTGAGTGATCCAAACAGTGGTTTTGGGAATGACTTTCAGTCAGGTGACACTGGACAGAGCCTCGTAAACACATGAACATAGGACCAGTGACAATTTTCTTCACCCACTTACTGACAAGACAGTTGGCTGCCTCTTACAGCTAAATTATACTATGTAATTACAAAAAAAAAAAAAAACAATTACCCCCTCTGCATTCCTGGTCACTAAAACTGAAGGCTGTACAGATCTGGAAGATAGCAGCTCATTGCTAAAGGATCTTGATGATTATGGCTTCAGCAGACATGTAGCTTTTGCTCTATATTTTGCAAAAATGATGTGATAATAACCCCTCAGCTCTGTTTCCAGCGATGTTTGGGGTTTCCTTATGTAAAACAGAATGTACCTGCCCCTGGCTGACTGTGTCTGTAGACATAAACCTGGTTTTCTGGTTTCTGCAGCTGGAGATACCAGCCCCATTGGTGCCCCCTCTTCATGCCTCCCCACGCGTTCAGTCCCAGCGCGTGTGAACACAATCTGAAATCTCTGGAAGAGGAAGGCACTTAGCTCTGTTTGTTCTTCTGGGTGTACACAAAGGCTGTGTATCCCAAACTCAGACATTACTGCTTGGGATCAAACCATTCCCTGGTGGAAGCTTCCCTCTGCAGAGCTGGGGGGGTTGTTCAGTAGGGGGGCATTCCTTTCCAACGCAGCATATGTTGTGATAAATTGAAGAGCCATGGAAACTTTGCAAAAGCACCCCTTTCAAATGGATGAAACTCTGAACAGCTCCTTGATTTTAAGTTTTGTTGGCGATATATTATGGGAAACTGCTTTCTTCTAGGGTTTTAGGTAGGTTCTCAGTCCTGCTAATATTTGCCTATCTCTGTGTGCCAGCAGTGAGCAGAGTTCTTGGTGTCGGCATCTGGCCCTGGGATTACTTTGTGGCTGCTGGAAAACATAATACTGAGCTTTCCTCTGCTTTTAGTCCCTTAAATGCTCCAGAGCTGAGCCCAGGCTGATTTCCCTCGTGGTTTTTGGGGGAAAATCTGAATTTGCTTCTTCTGTCTCTGCTGTGGCTGGTGCCCGAGCAGGAAGAGCCCAAGGTCGTGGCTGAGCTGTGTAAGGTCTCCCGTGAGTACCTGGAGTGGTACATGACGGCACCATGTCTGGAATGTGACTGTGCAGAGTTACAGCAAAGGGGGAGCTCCCAGTAGGACAGCAAATAAATGCCAGATGTTTATAAGGAAAGGTTGTCTGTGACAGGGAGCCAGGAAAGAGCACTTGTGGGTGGATGATACCGTGTAGGTTGGTTACAAAGTCATGAAAAGCTGCCTGAAGCTCCCGCATCAGAGTTAAAAGAGCATGAAAGGCAACCAGCAGCCTCTGTAGTGAGCCAGGGGAGAGCCAGCAGCACAGTTTGCATTTCCTTCACTGGGAAACTCCCTGTTATGGCTCGTGCAGTCTCCAGGTGAGCCGCAGCCTAGGGAGCAGGGAACCATCACCAGGAAATCATGCTGCTGTAATTCCAAAACCTACACTCCTTCCTCAGTCATGACTAACTCAGATGCAGATACTGTTATTATGGATTTTTGCATTTGGCCAAGGTGACTTAGGCCTTCTAAATCCTGCTGCAACTAGCAAATCCCAACAGCAAGAACACTGAACACTTTGTCTCTTCAACCAGACCCTCAAAGACATCTTCAAAAGTAGTGTTTCTCATACATAGGAGGGTCCATGAGGATTATGCTACCCTTTATGTTTGGACCTACAAAGCTCATGTGGTCCCTACTCTGCATGGGCCATGTCCTGTTTGCAATATTCTATTCCATGTCCCATTTTTTATGCAAGTCCCCTTTCTACCACCTTATGAATGCTGGGGGCCTCCTGATCAAAGTACTGCCCGACAGAAAGAATGAGGAGATGAAACAGAAATAATGAAGTATTTACCAGGAGTTTTCTGTGGCCTTTCTGTGAGGGCCTGGAACAAAATACACTGAAACAGCAAAAGCCAGCCTCAAACTCTGAAGGGAGGGCTCAATAAGGACATGGAATCACATGGAAGGGTTTAGGAAACAGAATGGTTAAAAAAACTCTCCACAACTCCTTGACAATCATCTCTGATTGCTTTGGTTTCCTAATCTCCTGCTTGTGAAGTTCTCTCTCCTTTTGGCACGACTCTACCCACAGCCCTCCACATGAGCTCTGAAGGTATCTGCAAGTCCACGGAGAACAAGCTAATTACAGGGCTTTGACTTTCTTCCTTAGTTTCCATCTGCTAAATATTATTTTTTCATGTATGGAATTGCTGCAGTTGCCACAGAAATGTTGCATGATCAGAAATGGGAGAGAAAATGTCCGTGAGAGGATCATTTGCTTCGGATGTGGTCCAGACAGCAAAAGGACTATTGCACGATTTCATCACTTCCTTCCTTCCTTCACCCCTTTTAGTCCCAATCTCATCAAATATCTTACATGACTGCGGGTTGCCCTTGCCTTCACCAAAGCCTTCACTGACTTCAGGAATAAGGGTGGAAGTGTTCGTTGGGCAAGAGAAGAACATGAAGTTCCCTTTTGCTGCTCTGGTGGTGCTCATCCATTTCCCTGGCTTGTCCTAGACTGCAAGCAGGGCTCAGTGCATTTCTAACAAGTATTTCTGCCCATCTTCACACTCAAGCCAACACCTGCACTGGGAGCTAAGCCTTGCCACACAGTGTGTTGTCTCTTTTGCAAGCTGGGAACAAAACACAGGAGAGAGATGTGGGGTGATCATTGCTTTGGTGTCACTATCCAGAACAATGTGTATGACAATCAGCCAGGAAGGAGCCCACGTTGTTGCTCATAAAACCATTTCCATTTCAATCACGAGAAATATGAAGGAGTAGGGGAATACCTCCTACAGTGACATGTAGAACTCACTTGGCTTTTCAGAGGTGAACCTTTGCTCACAGTGACTGAGCCCATCTCACTCACCAGCTGATCAGAAACCCAAGAGGTCCTGAATGAGATGAGGGTCCTACTAGTCCAAGACAAATTCCACTTTGGCTAAGAACACTCAGTCTGCCCAACTTCCTCTTGTTATTTCCATTGTCTGTAGCATTCCTCACAGCCTGTCCTAGAAGTCTGCTTGCAGAGACAGGTTCAGAGGTTGCAATAAGCCAGGATACAGTAGCTTACAATGTCAGCACTTCTCTGGTGGTCCCATGTGCTTCTGCCAGGCTTCAATCTCTCATTACAATATTAGGTTTCTAACCCTTATTGCTGCAGAGGAAACCTGGAGTGTGCATCTTCCTCACCCCACAAAGACACTGACTGCTCTCTAGAAGACGTCTGTGTCAATCTAGTGATTTCTCTCTAATTTCTCACAGCAATAATAGCAATGCCAACACCACTACCAATTTTGTGCCCATCTCATCCCTTTAGTGCCCAGGCTGAAGTGGCAGGGGCTGCCATGGAGGGACTCCAGTTGGAGCTGCCTGCAGAGGCACGCTCTCCTCCCAAAAAGCCACAGCTAATGCTCAA
Source organism: Peucedramus taeniatus (assembly GCA_013400575.1). Lineage (NCBI taxonomy): Eukaryota > Metazoa > Chordata > Aves > Passeriformes > Fringillidae > Peucedramus > Peucedramus taeniatus. Next base: position 460,510 of record WBNO01007671.1, read on the forward strand.
ATACATCCACTTCAGCGGCCAGTCCTGAAAGCCCCTGGGATAAGCTATCGCTGAAGTTTTGTGTGGATCAGGGTTTCCAGCTGTGAAATGCTTTCAGATCCTTTGGCCTAGAAGGTGCAACTTTTTGCAAGATTGCTGTCATTAAATAGGTCTGTGCTCGTATATCTGTGGGAGTTCAGTCTATAGCATTTCAGCCTGATGAAAGGGGAAAGAAAATAGGTTGTGCAGCAACTACTACTCAGAACATCATCTGCAAACTGTTTAAGACATTTCTGCATGAACAGACAAAAGATGACTACCGTATGTTTAACTTCTCATGTTCCTTCACAGAAACCCTGAATAGTCCCTCTATTGTACACGAATATAAACCATTTCCTCTGGAAGGACTGTGCTAGAGACAATGCAGCGTTTCTTTATAATCCTGAGAGCTATCGATACGTGGCTTCAGTCCTTGCATTGCTGCTTCTGGCTCACTGTGGGTCTTGTAATAGCTGCAAGAAAATTTCCGCAATAACCTAGCTATTTTCCTGAAGCCTAAATTGTCTGCACTGAGGTTTTACATTAGCTAACATTTGAAAAGGAAGCTGTCAACACAATTTTTCCTCTGAAATTGATAGCTGCGCAGCTATACTTGAAGGCCTAGCAGTTCAGCCAACCCGGGTGAGTAGCAGGGAACAAGTCCCTCCAGCTCAGCTCCTGCCATGTGATCTATCTTTCCCTTTTCTGCAAACACATCTCGTTCAGCACGTGGCATCCTATGCATGTGAAGCGCACACAGCCGGTTCCTCCAGAGGCTGCACGGCCAACTGCTAACACACAGATCTCTGCGCCACGCCAATCTGCCCTGTCCCCGTCCCTGCGCTCCCTCCAGCTCCCCATCAGAGGCTGAGCTGCAGCCAGGAGCAATCCCACCCTAATCCAGTCATGAGCTCCCACAGTACTTGCTCTCTGGGATAGCCCAGGCTGCCAGGACTGCAAAGGTGGCTACCACACCAGACACCACAGACTCCACGTCAACAGCTTCTAAAACTGTAGAGGTTTGGTACTTACAGGCGGACCTGGAAGAGAGAAGAAAAATAAATAGTAATTAATTTTTAAATGCAATAAATCCTAACAAGAAGAGCTAGAAAAAAACATTGCACCATCTTTTGGGCTTAATCCTCAGGCTGCTCCCTATTGCTGATGCACTTTCACCAGCTCCCTCCTTGTAAATTAAGGTATCCCCACAATTAGCAGCTGCTAATAACCACCATGAATGCAGGGCAGCCTCTGACAGCACTGTCAGAGCCCTGTGTTGGGAAGGCCATGCAAGTCAGGCTCTTGACACTGTCAAACTCAGTTTTGGTCCTCTGGCACACATGAGAGTGGGAAACTTGTTATTTATATGACTCTTCCTCACATCCTGCCCACCCCTGTGGGCTGAGGAAGTTGAAACTGAGGAGGCAAGAGCCCCTTTGCTGCTAAAATTCCCCCCCATTTCCCATCAGAATCGGTAATCTTGTGAAGGTGTGAAACGGCTAACAAGGAAACTACAGCAATTAAAGATATCAGGTACCTTTTCTCTTTAATACAAGCAATTTTTCCCCTTTTCTTCTGCTTCTGATCCCACTGAAGCCGACCTGCCCTCTCAGAAGAAATTCCCCCAAATCCTTTGGGCTTCTTTTATTTTGGAAATCTTTTTTGGAACCTGCCAGTGTGGAGCACTGCACCTCCCTCATACAGAATGGTTGTACAAAATATATTAGGGCTTAAACAGCACATTTCTTTCATCAGTTCCCAGAAAATTCCTCAAAATCCTGACAGATACTGTGTGTGTGGAAAGAAAGCCCTGGACTCACTATTTTGTGGTTTCCTCTCTGTGGGAGAAGCAAGACACACCATACAACTGTCAGGGGTTTCTACATTTTCCATACTTTATAGACATTCTGTTTTCTCTTTTTTTTCTTCACACAGAGTGCCAAGAAGCAAGGCTAAGCAGTATAACAGGCGAGCTGACAGATAACAGCAACCTCCTCCTTGCACGGGAGGCAGATGTCACGGTGAGCACCTGCAGAGCGCGTCGTCATCCTGAAAATGCCCCTGGCTGAAAGTCCACAAAAGAAACTGGAGACTTTGGATGAACAAACGCTTTCCACACTGGAAATCTCTCACATAGCATGACTCTCTCATACCAGGTTTGGTGACCTGAAACTGCCCTGTCAAATGCCACTGTTAGACACAGCTTTCAGTGTGGTTGATCAAAAGAGGTTACCTCTAGAAAGTAACTTTTGGTTAAAATACAAAGAATAATAACCACCTTCATGATGGCTGACAGAGCTAAAGTCAACACTCGCAGCTGGAAGGCTCAACAACTCAAAACAACTCCAATCAAATTTAGGACAGGAGCTCAGGGGCGATCCCGATTTGGTTGGCCTGGCAATCGCCTACCACCGGTGCTGATGCTGAGGTCACTGTCCTACTTGGTACACCACGTCTAAACAACAAAAGGGCTTCTGATCAGACAGTTCACTTAGGAGGGCAAGGTCACACTGATGCCGGAATCCTAATTTATGCCAGACTGGGAGAAAAGAAAGGAGGAAAAAAAAGAAAAAAAGAGAGAGTTTTCTGAGTCTGGCTTGGATCACAATAAAGTTCTGTGAGAGAACTGTTTTGGAGAGATTGTGTTTCAGACTGAGTGCCCCAACACAAGGTCAATGCTTATAGCTTGCCAATACCCGGACTTTATTTCCATTAGCAACATTTCAGACCCTTAATAACCCACCTACCTGTCTGCGTGGACTTGGGGCACTCATGGATTGCATGAACCGAACTGCTGAGCTAATATTAAAAGAAAAAGTTAAGGACATGCATACTCTGAGCCATCCCTGCCCTTCCAGGCCAAACACAACCAGCCAGCAGCACAGCCTGTAATGGTATTGCCATACCACTGAGAGCAAACATAAGCTCTTGTTTGCTCCAGAAGCTCCGTCCGCAAAGCAGAGTAAATCAGCAATGCCGGCAGCCCTGGGCCACACACCCCACACACATCAAAGGCAGAAGGAATAGTGGAGGCCCATCTCGTTTATGTGCCCCCTATAAAATTAATGGTTATGTGAAGGGGACTGCACAGTCTTGTGTAAACACTCATCAGTGAGCTGCAGGGACACAGTCTTGGCTGCAATAAGTCAATTGAGAGACACCATCCAGATCCAGGGACTGGGCTTCAAATGCCGGGATCATCCGTGTGACCCAGGAAGAGAGTGAAGCCCTGAGACAGAGTCATTTCCAAAAGCAATATCATCTTACATGGGCTGGAGGAGGAGAAGGAGGAGGAAAGATGTCCTAAAGACAGCAGGAAGGGAGGAGGTGCTGCTGGATAAGCTGTTGCAAAGCATAGGGGATTTTACAAAGCAAAATAAAGCTGCAGCAAAATGCTTTGGTCATATTTTGTCACAGTGATTAATGACAAGGTGGAGCAGAGGTTCTCAAGTGGCTCGGTCCTTAATACAAGTAGTTAATTAATGCACATTAGAGGAAAAAGTGGATAAAAGAGGACGGAGATACTTGAGCCTCCACTCTCAACAGCTCCAACAGCTGTGCACAGCAGTGCAGTGAGCTCGGCCTGGCCAATGCTCTGGCAGAGCTGCTCTGGCCCAGGCAGGGATGCTGACAACCCTGCAAGCCAAGGGGACAAACCCACAAGTTGACCAGGCTGCATGGGACCCTTTACAAAAGCCACCTGAACTGCAACAGAGTCACCACAACACCACTGCATGTAGTCCCCATGTCACATGTCTCTTGCAGGCCCAGACAGTTTGGGTTTGGGGCAACCATGTGGAACCAGGCCTGCTTGCCCCTACATGGGCCAGATCTTGGTGGTGAACTCCAAAGAGCTCTAGAAACAATCAGGAGCCAACAATCTTGACAGCCACAAGTACAAATCGCACCTACTGGGGGCTCCCCCTCTCCTTACAGCAGGCTCTTTTGGGGTGAGACAGAGGTGGTGCTGCATAGGAGATGAGCTAGATCCCCTTTCCATATAATCAATCAACAGAGAAAGGATGAGTCAACAGAGAAGCAATAAAAGCTACTGTGAACGTTTCCAAGCCCATTCCACGCCAAAGCCCAGGCAGCAGACAGACCCAGAGCTTCCAGATCACCAAATTACTTATCCTTGCATGGACAGAGAACCCACACACTTGTAATTAGCAGATCCTGTGTGTTTTGAACCTGATCTTGCTGGGAGCGGAGCGATGCCGGTGCTGGCGCGCGGGCTGCAGCACGACCGTCCGCCCACAACGGGCTGCTCAGGAAGCATCTCTCCGTGCCGGCGCCTTGCTGGAAGGCACTGGAGGGCTGTAAGTGACTGCAAGCGCTGTTTATCCAGCTGCGAGGCCTGTGGAGCAGCAGGGGATGGAGGAGGGGACGGGGAAAACGTGTCAGGAGTGGACGAGTAGGAGGAAGCAGTGGTCTCCTGCAAAGAGGAGACCTCCAGAGTACCTTTGAAACAGAACATTGAGAAAACAAAGAATTCTTGTAGGGGTACCCAAGGTCCCTCCAAACATATGGCCTCTGGAAATTAGCACCATCTGCGCTGTCTCTTCTCAGCTGCTCTGCTTTTTATGCAGACAGAAAACTTCCTTAAAGAAGCTCTGCCTTTCCGTAGCCCAAGTGAGCAAATGAGCAGCCACCAAAGAGCAGGTCCACCTTATTGCACATAGAAAGACCATACCTGGGGTGAACTGCAAGGCCATGCCACAGAGCTCTCTGCTCACCTGATGTTCCTCATGGCCCGTTCAACTAGCGACTGACCACAACAGAGCTTCCACTAAGAAAGATAAAAATCCACCCTCCAGACTGTAGCCTCTTTGGCCTCAGAAAAGGAGAGGCTAAGTTTTGCAAGCGGCTCAAATTTATCCTAATCTGGAAAGTCTCATACTCCAGACTATCAAATGGGTAAAAGCTGGATGTAGAGGAGCAGGTTTGGTGAGAGGCCTTCTGCTGATGACAGAGATATTCTCCAGCTTGAGACAGCAGTGCTCTCTGGACCGGGAGGATCATTGAAATGATCCCATCCACTTACGGGCATTTCCTGAAGTCTGGAAAAGTGTCCATTCTCAAAAGATTTCCAAATGCTGTTGCTTATTTTTTCCCTCTAATTTCTTGGATTCAGGCAGTACAGTGTCTGCAATGTGTGTATCTTCCAGCCTGCTCCAAGAGCTCACATACAGGGTTTTTTTTTTCCCTCCTGTATAGCATACATAAGACAAGGAGGAGAAAGAGGGAACATGAAGACATTATTGTTGATTACTTGGATCATCCTCACTACACACTCCGGCAGCAGCGAAGATGTAAACATGTAATCCATCCCTGTGAGGAAATACAGCCATTTCACAGACCCAGAAGCCAGCCTCAGGGAGTTAGAGAGATACAGTTACTTCCTGACATTCAGGGCTATGTTAATTGATAACAAGATAGCTGTGGCCAAGCAATTAGTTATGAAACGCTGATTAAAATGCCAGCAGCCTGAGCACGACCCTACCCAGGGTGGCACGGAACCACTAATTCATGGCTCCATGGGCATTCAGTGCAGATGGACTCCATTTCAGAGCAGGCATACCCCAGCTGCCTGCATGGAGCACAAACAAAGGGTTTGGCCTACTTTAAACACTGGCCATGCTGCAGTTTTCTCACAACAGATCCAGAGTGCTCATATTCTTCTAAAGCCAACTTCTCTACCTCCATCAGGGGACAAATGATACAAGGGGAGGCGGAGGGAACATTAACTCAGAGAACTTCAAATGAAAAGGCAAAAATGCCATGTGCCTTACTGTCATTCATTATTATTAGCTGCAGGTGAAATTAAAGACAAAAAATATCTTGAAAATAGTAAGAAAAAATTTAAACACTGACTACCCAAAGCACAACCTCCAGTAATTTTTGCTTCAGATTGTCAGCAGTGGCACACAATCTGTGTGGATATCTCACTATAGAGAGCAGAAGGCCCTTGCAAAAGGCCAGGCTCCTCCATCCCTAAAACATTCCCTTCTAGGCTACACCCTTGCAGAGTGGCAAGAGGTTCTTCAAAGGATTGCAGAATGTTGGACAGTGAAAGGACCATCAGGATTTCACTGCCAAAAAATCTGACCAACACTAAGCTGAGGCACCAGCTTATGCCAGTCATTCAAGCTCGCCCCCAAAATCAAACCCACAACATCACTGAGACTCGGCAGTTAATATCAGCAGCTGTTGAGGATAAAAGTCACTGCTCAGGCACTCTGAGCATCCCAGTGCATCACCACCACCAGCCCAAGCCAAGCAGAAGGCCACAAGCACAGCACTAAAAAAAGTCCAAAGGATGCTACTATGATCAAAGTAGACACCAAGGTGAAGCCTCACAGAAAAATTAACATGATTAAGCAGTAGTCTCAAAAATAAAAGAGGGGGTCTGACAGTAGAGTTTAATCACAGATCCCAAGTGCATCTCCAAACATCTCTGCTTGTTTAAAAATAAGGACAACAGGAGCCAGTCAGCCTTCAGAGCCAGAAGAATCTAATAAGGGTAAGTGGGGCCTTTGGCATAACCACAGCCAGCCCATTAGGCAAATTAAAGTGCTTAACAATAGACAAGCAGAAATACTCTGACAAACATTTGGGAGAGCCCCTTGCAAAAACAAAGGGCAAGAAAGGGTCAAGAGCAGATGGCCCACACAGTGCAGGCTGCACCCAGAACAAACAGAGCACCTCTGGCACTGCCAGGGGAGAGATGGTGGGATGGCCAACGCTGGGCACAATGCTCCTTTTGGGCAGGCATCCATGGGTCAGCAAGCTCTTCCCAAGCAGCAAACAATCACATTTGTCCCTGGCATGCTGAAGCACTTAGCACCACAGAAAGCAGAGAAATCTGGGCTGGGAAGGACTCCCAGGGTCAGCTCACCCAGTGGGTTTTCATGCTTGAAGGCCCCCCCACCAAGGTTTTCCAGTAGTGGTGCAGACCCCTGGATGGTAGATGGAAACCTTATGGTGGCAAGCTCATTCCACTCCACCACCTTCTGCCAGAGAGCACCCAGGCTCCAGCAAACCACCAGCCCAAGACCACTGTTCTTGACTATCCCCCTTTCTCTTCCCCTTCTGCCTCCCCTGAGCAAACCAAATAGAGAATTAAAGGATTCCTGTGAAATAAGAGTGACACGAAACTGAGAAGGGAACATCTTCAAAGCAACCAAAGGAATAAAAAGTCTGTACCTAGCCCATTTGGGCAAATATTTCTCTAACCTGCTGCTGTCCTCTAGGGATAGTGACAACACATGCTTCCCTAGAGATCCAGTCCAGGCAATACCCAAGCCCTGATTCATAAGGCCATATTTATTATCTTTCTTAGAGACTACCCAAAATTTCCAGTGTTGTTGTTTAAGTCAGTCAATGACCTCTGACGCACAGCAAATTCAAAGAAGAGATTTTTTTATTTCTCTCCTTTTTGCGGTTACCTCATGTATTTGATGTCTGCTGTCCCGTTCCTCAGTCTTCTCTTGTCTTTAGACTAAACAAAACCTAATTCTTCCAGTCTCTCCACAGAGGCCATGTTTTCTAGACCTCTGGTTGCTCTCATTGCTCCCCCTCAGTGGCCTTTTTGTCTCTTGAAATGTAATATTCAAACAGCAACCACCTCTCCAGCTCACTGCATGAGTCAATGGCAGACAACTTGGTGAAGACAGAAGACGTGGTGTCTATTTACCTTACCCACAGGGTCTTACTCACAGAGGGAAAATTAGTTCCTCCCTGTCACCACCTCTGCCTTGCCCTTATGTTCTGACATGTCACTTGTTCTCCATGAGCCCTCAAAGGCTCTTTTCTTTAAGAAGCCGATGTCCTCGCTGTTGGGTGTGACTGGCATTCATGTTCTAGTGAGGAGGAAGGTCTCCTTCTCACTCACAAGGAACAACTTCAGCCTTTTCTTGGTGTCTTTGACAGTCCCACCTCACCCTAGGCTCTCAGATTTTCATCTTGCACACCAATTCACTTTAAATCCTTTCAGCTTTACTTTCCTCTTGTCTTGAATTTCACTTTGCTGAGGACTTTGTGATTTTCTTTAGCTGATCTCTTCCTGTGGCTCCTTTGCACGGGGACAACTTCAACTCATGCTGTCAACAGTTTCTCTGTCAGGCTGCTGAGTTTTCTCAACTTCTTCCCCAGTTCCTGCTCTCCAGGGGCACTACCCCACCAATTCCCCAGCTCCTTCTGTGTTTTTGAAATCTATCTCAAACACCTGAGCACCAGAAGCACCTCACAACTCTTAGTCTGAAGACGTACACAGCAATTCAATAAGGTACCACTCCAACAAACCCAACCCTTTGGCAGATGCTTGATAATCTCTCTGGAACTCCCACCCTACATCCCCTAACACAGCCTCTTCCATGCCAGGAATAAGAAGGTGGCATCTGAAAGCTCTGGAGAGATCTAAACCAGTTTGAAAATTGCAGCTGGTTGTTCTAGAGGAGTCTCTTGTTTCTGCACTGAGGAGCTGACATCTTCAGACTTGACCAGGCCCTGCACAAGCCCTATTCCTCAGAGAGTTGCAGAATTAGGAAGGAACCACAAGGAAAAAATGGCCAAAGTAAATCACAGCTGGGTAAAGCAAAAACCAAAATCCATGGCATTTTTACTTCCTGCTGAAAATTACAATCTCTCTCATAATGTGGTTGTCTGGGAAAAGTAGAAAGTTGGACCTTAATACAGCTAATAATTATTTGAATAAATTCTCTGCTCGTGCACTTCAAATGCAAATGGCACACTTTATTAATTTGGCAAATTGTATAATTCATTTTAATCCTATATAATTTTTTGCAATTAGCGGCTGATTTTAATAACTAGTGCACTGTTACTTTTTTCTCCCCCTTAATTTTTGTTATTCTTCTCTCTTTTCCATCTGCTAACTCTTTTCTTCTTCCTTCCTCCTTCCAAAATACTTTGCAACTTTTATAACAGCAAATTCTGTCACCTACCCAGGGACAAACAAAAGACCATTGTGTTCAATTTATCTTTTAATAGACTCCTTCCTCAAATACCTCACGGACTGCCAGTACTCCCTTCCAGACCCTGTCTCACACCCTTTTGAGTTATGAAGATGTTTGGGAGGGTCTTTCCTTTAGCCCAGACATTTTTCCACCCCAGATGATTGATAGCTCCCAGTTACCACTAATTACCCTATCAGCAGTTGGACATGAGCCTAGCCACAGTGCTCTTCCTCCAGAGGCCAGCAATGCATCCCTGTCACTCGTTATCCTCTTCTTCAAGGATGGAACAAACTGACTAATTAGAGACACTATAAATTCTTCCTTCAGGCTCTTCCTGATGCATCGCCTTGTTTCCAAACAGAGCATGTGGAGGAGAGTGGGGCTGATGCTAGTGCTTTCAAAAGGAAAAATGTGATGGGGTTTATGAGCCTAAGTGGGTTTGTTCAGCATGTTTTATGGAGCAGAAGAGGAGAGTATTCATTCAGCCAACTTTAGCTGATGCTTTTTAGCACATCTCAAGCTGGAGAGGTTGGCTTGGCTACCCCATGCCCAGTGGGAGCCAGGCTGGGGCAGCATGCACATATGGAGACAACCTGCACTGGCTTACACGGATAAAGGACTCACGGCTTCCCTTACCTAGAATGAACTGTGCATGCAGATCCCTTCCCTGCTGCCTCCAGTGCCAGCACCAGATGCACAGCACACACTATGGAGAGAGCCATCCAAGCGGGAAGGCAAAGAAGGAACCCCAACCAACTGCTGCCTCCCACCAAGCATGGTCTGGAAGGCACCTGTATGCTCTCATCTTCCCAACATGGCAAATTTGACTCAGTAAGTTTGCTAAATTGTGTCAGGACCTCCATCTTGTTTAAGAGGGCAAGATTTTTTCTTATTTAGGCATACAGGTGGTAATTTTTTAAGGTAGTGAGAGATCCCATTATAATCTCAAAAAGAAAAGAGAACACAAAGAAAATGGGCAAGAAATACTTTCCCTTCTCCCCAGAGCAGAGAAAAAATAACTCGGAGGAAAACCAAGCAAGTTTAGACATCAGTTACTCTGAAGCTCTTCTTGCCAGACAAAAGGAAAGGCCCTGAGGGCACGAGGGCAAAAGGGCATTATACTCAGAAAGAAGTTCCTCCAAAGGACATAGGCTGTGTGGTACACCTGGTAAAAAAAAAGGCTGAGGCTCCTCAGCCACTGCTAAAGAGGCAAATTCCATCAAAACAGGAAACCCTCACTGTTCTAGAAAAAGAAAGAGCAAAGAGGAGGAATGAGAACCAAGGTCTGCAACAGTTTGCTGCATGGGAAAGGCAGGTAGAAAAACCCATGTGGAGGAAGGGGGAATGGCTGAATGCATGCCAAACCACGTGGCGCATGCCCCACATCAGCCCTCGAGCCAAGAGTCACATGTTTGTAGCTTCCCTTCCTAAAGGGCCTGAGAGCCACTTCCCATCACTGTCCCAAGAAACTCTGGGATCCTGCCTATTAAGATACAGTTTAATGCAATAGCAGAACATGGGGATCTGCTCAGGATGGCTTTGGAACTCAGAGACAGAAATATTCACAACCACACCCGATGACCCCCATCTCCACCTGCTTCCCTAGAAATTAAGCATTTTCTATAGGCACTCATGTCATCCATAAGCAAGAGATAACCACACACAAGAACTGGGGGTAAACTAATAAACACAAGGCTACACCTTTCAGAAAAATACACGTTTATTTTCCCTTCTCCTCTCCTTCTGTTTCTAAGCCCAGATTAAATCACACTGTACAGGGGATGGCAAAGAGCCTCACAGTACCACAGCTTCTCTCTGGGTTTCAGAAGGGTCACAGCCAGGTACACCGCTCCCCGTTGAGCAGAGGGCTGACATGTGGCTCCCTCACTATGGACAGGGCAGATCTGTAAGCTCTGTGGGTGCTTTTGTGGTTTCAACCCCTCTTTCATGTGTGTGGCACTTGAATATCATAGGGTCTAAGGGGAAGCTAATCTGTAGGCAAGAACTGCCATTTTGGGAGACATAACTACTCCCTCTTTGCTGCCAAAATTGCTCTAATAAGGAGCTAATATTTAAAACCTAAACAAAAAAAGGATTAAAAAAAAATCCTAGCCCATTGTGTTCTTCAGCTCCATTAGGGACGAGGCCAACACACAACTCCCAGCAGCTGCTGTTGCCTCCAGCAACATCTCCTCCCTCGGACAGCAGCGGCAGATGACAGAGACGGACAAGAAAAGAGCAGCCACTAGGATCTGGCTGCATCCACCCAGTGCCACATTCCAGTACCAGGTTCAGCCTCTGGAAGAGCCCTCCCAAAAGGTCCTCTACCTGCGGCTGGTTGAGCCGCCCAGCAAGCGTAGCGTGGCGTGGATGGGACAGCTGGGTGGTCCCCAGCGAGGCGGACACACTGCCCGGAGCAACACCAAATCATAATAAACAAGTCCCTCGCACAAAGCTCTGTCAGTTCAGATTCCAGTTCAGCTGATATAATCTTCATTTTCTCTTTGAAAGAAAGGAAAAAAAGAAAAGCAAAAAGAAAAAAAAACAGACACCCTAAGGGAGAGGAGTGAGGCAAGCGATGGATTGATACTGCCCGTGTGTGCCTCAGCCCCCCATGTGCTGTTAATCAGCTGCCCCCACCCCGGGGAATACAATGATTTAATTACTGCCTGCTTGCACAGCCCGTCTGCGATGCTGCTCACCCAAGACACTGCATAAGGAAGAAACAGACACTGAGTCTCAGCAGCCAGGCTAGAACAGGATGGGCAAGCAGAACAGGAACCATCCCAGCACTGGTTTGGGGAGAGAGGGGTTGAATTGGTCCAAGGAGCCCATGCAAGCGGGCTGCCACCCCAATCCCTTATGTGCAAGAGGCAGACAGCATCAAAGGGTACACTGCCCCACCAGAGCCCTGGGCACTGCAGAGGGGATGGATGCATCAGGGTGTCACCTTTCTTCTATCTGAAACAAAACCTTGTTTTGAGGGGAAAAACAAAGACATACAATGGGCAATGAAGGGGTTTCCAGACTGGAAAGGGGAGAAATAACCATCTGCAATAAAGGGCAGATGTCCAGTTACCAGGTGTCATGTCACAGCCCACTCCTCTCACCAGGTGCGTGGCACAGACGCCACACGTGAGCACACCTCTCCAACCCCTCTGACTGTCACGCTGCAGTGTTTATCTGGGATGCTGGAGCATCACTCTAATGCAAACAAATATTTTCCAGGGCTTCTGCCTCATAATGCATTCATAATGTCAAAGAGGCCATGCACAGAGGGACACAGACCCGGTACAGCTCCTGGAAGGGGAGAGCTGCACCAAGTGCATCTACCCTCAAAGTGACTCACTGGACAGTCACTTGGAAGGGGCTTCAGCACAAGGTGTGGGTTGCTGCTGTCCCACCTGGGGGACAGCCGGAACGTTTAATAATTAATGGCCGTACGCTCGCCTGCGAAGGCTGGCGCAAAAAGCGTCGCTGCATCTTTAACAGCTGCCAGTGATGGGAAACTCATTGGAGTGTGTGTTCGGAGGGGAAGAAGGTTAAGATGATTAACTGGTGCTAACAAGTTTAGGATGTGGAAGAAGTATTTTCTTGGACGTCCATCAAAGAGAGGATTGAATGTTCCCCGGCGGAGGGGGGGGCGGTATATGTTTAACAGATGAGGTTTCTGCCTCCCGAGGCCCGCCCAGCCCCACATGATGCAACCTCTCCCTTTTAAAGGCTGACTCTGCCCCTGTACCATCAGCGTACCTGCGGCCCCAGCCTGGCACAAGGGCTGAAAGGCGATCCGGGGGAAGGAAAGCCGCCCCTCCCCTCTTCCTGTTGATCTGCGTCCTGGGACACCCTCGGGCACCGGCGGATCAGCCCGGTCCTTGGTCCCCATAGGGCAAACGTGTAGGCAGATGCCCAGAAAAGCCAACAGGGAATCGGGTATCACCACAATGAAAGCAGAAATCTTGGAGAGGACGGCTCCTCATGGGCCTCTGCATGCCACTGTAAAACCGCTCTCTGCCCCAACACAGGGACACCAAACAGAGCCATCCTGCCACTGGCCAGGCCAGCAACCCACTTTTTACCTCCCCATTGCCCTCAGGCACATGGCAGCATCTAACACTGGCACCAAAGCAAAGTCCCCTTGCAAACAGCTTCAGACGGAGCCGCTTGGCGCCTGCAACATCTCCCTTGGCCCATCCCGGGTATTTTCAGCGCTCCTTGGCGGCTGGCGGGCGCCCACGCTTTGCGCAAGGGGCTCAGCCACCACCGGGCGCCGTGCCCCGCCGTGGAGCCTGGCGGCCGGTACGGCTCACCCTCATTCCTCCGGCCGCTGCAGAGCTGCCAGCGTGGGCAGCACACGTGAGAGCCACGTCGCGGGGCCCGGACGTGCGTCAGCGGCTGACGCAAACCAGCCCCGCCATGTGCACACAGCCCAGGCCTGGGGAAAATCCTCCACCCCGGTAGCACGCTCGTGCTGAATCAAAGCCATTGCCATACAGTAGCAGTGCAATGTGCTCTTCGGGTTTCCTCAGCCAGCTGGGATGTTTTTGCCTTGCTTTGTCAAGGCGCTGATTTATGCCCATATGTACCATACACATTGTAAGCACAGGCACGCAATGGTGTAAACACTTCTACCAAACATCTGTACACAAACCCGTCAAACATGCAGAAGCTCCCTGCTGCAGCCCTCAACATGCACCCCGGTGCCCCACAGGCAACCTGTCGGGCCCCAGTCTGCACGTGGGGTGCCATGTGCCACTGGATTGTTATTTGGACATGGACAGTAAAGGTCACAGCGGGACCACTGCCTGATAAAAATCAGCACAGCCACAACGCTTTTCTCCTGCCCCAATCTGTGCTTTGGCCAGAGCACTTCATGGGGGTATCTGCTCCAAAATCTCTTTCCCATGCATTCAATCCTCCATGTCTCTCTCTGCACCATACCTTTGCCTGAGGAATAGGTTAGTTTATCCCTGGTTTTGCATAGGGAACGGCTGTCTCAAACAATCGAGGGCTGGGATATAACATTTGGGCCATAATATACAAGCATCATTAAAGTTAATGCTTGTGTCACCACAACTCAGGCACACCTGAATATAAATGTTCACCTGTTTGCACCTTTGGGCAGACCTCTGCCTTCAGAAAAAAAAAGTCCCATAGCAATTCCATGTCTTTGGAGGAAATTCTTCCCACCTTCCATCCAGTTTAAAATTTTAAAAAAGCCAAAAATAAGAAGTTTAAAATAAGACATTTAAAAGACAGAGAGGGGAGCTCTGGGGTGTACAGGAAGCAGGCCTGAACATGGCAAGGGAGAATTATCTGAAGAAGTAGATGGGTGTATATAAACAGGCAACCCTCTTTCAGAGCATCACTGTTCCAGGGCGCCTTTCCTTTTCAATGCTTTGGCTGTTTCTAAGCATATTTTGGATAAAGAGGGAAAGGCCGAGGTGTTTGCCATCCCAACTGTATTGCATGGTAGCACCACAGGGATGCTTTGAGCCCTCCAACCATTTTGCAGCACAGGCCACGCTCAGAAACATATTAATGGCTTACACAAGCCCTCTTAGTCTGCACTGGGGCAACAACAGCAGCTTAATTAAAATCAATTACATACTCCTTAATAAAGTCGGTTTAAATTCCAAAAGCAGACTAAGCCAGATGAGTTGATGCTTAGAGGTTTGAGGAACATCCTTTCTTCCCTCTTCTTCAGCCACGTGTGTGGCAACATGCAGGTGACAAAAGCCAAGGTTGGGGTGACTCCTCAAGCCGCTCCAGTTAAGAGCACAGCAGCCTACATGTTCAGAGAAAGAGAGTTAAGTGACCAACTTAACTCTCTTTTGTTTGGTTTTTTCCTGAATTGTTCATCCCCATTTATTCATAACTGCTCACAGAATCCATGGAATTCATTGCGTGGTTTGCATCTTCAAAACAAATGAAACAACAGTATGCCTAAACCAAACAAACCCCAACCCAAAATACAGCCAGCAACCCAGGGCGCATGAGCAACTTTCCAGGCTGAAGTGTGTATATACTCTGGAGGGCCCAAAAATGTAGATGGGGGGAATATATTTAAATTTCAGGGAATAATAGAATTCCCAGGAAAAAAAAAAAAAGAGGGTAGTATTTAAGCAATGATCATATTGCAATTTTTCTTCCAGATGTGCTACGGGGGTGGCGTGCCAGAGATCCCCATTTTCTGGGATGGCAATGTGCTGCCATGGCTGCAGCGCTGCCGGATGCCCACTGCAGCAGCCCAGGCACTACTCCCTCCACATCCCAGCTCTCTGATCAGCCCTGCCACAAGGGCTTAGTCCTTCCAAGGGAAAACACAATTCAGAGAGCCCAAAGCTTTTGGCAAGGAGCAGCTGCTTGAGACAAAAGTCGTCTTTTCCAATTTTTTTGTCAGCTCTTGTCAAAAAGCTGCGTTGAGCCACTTTCAAAGCAGAAAACACCTTCTGCACAGTCAGCATAGAAAGCCACGCTGACTTACTGTCCTCAAAAGGGGTGAAATACAAAACCATAGCATTTCAGCCAGTTCAGTGCACCTCCTGACAGTAAGGCCACGGGGCCAAGGGTGTTCCATTGCACCCTCCCACCTCATCCTCCTCATGGCTCTGAGCCAGGGCCACTGACAGGGCTTGTGGCTGCTGGTGTTTAAATAGCTGGAGCTGACCTTTCCACACCCTCATCCCACACCAGAGATCCCAAACACCTCCTTCACCTCTCGGGGCTCACCAGTGTGTTCATGTTTTTAATCTCATGGGAGCCTTTGAGCAGCATTAAGACACTGGCACAGGTTGCCCAGAGAAGCTGGGGCTGCCCCATCCCTGGAAGTGTTCAAGGTCAGGTTGAACAGGTCTTGGAGCAACCTGACCTAACAGAAGGTGTCCCTCTCTGTGGCAGAGGAGTGGAACTAGATAATCTTTTAAGGTCCCTTCCAACCCAAACCTATCTATGATTCTGTGATCTGTCCAAGCAGCCCCAGCAAGCTGAAGAAGGATCACGTTAAACATGACAGTGAGAAAATATAAAAGCCATGAAAACAAACATCTCCAGCAAGAGATGGAGAACCCCAGCTGGGATTTGGGGAGAAGGCAGGGCTTGGGCACTGTCCCCCTTTTTGGCTCATCTCCACAGAGGTGTTTGGGGAGAAGATACAAATCCCAAGTTAGAAACGGATGCATCCACGCATCCACTTGGATACAACATCCTGCCTGTCTGCTGCAGGGCCAAGGTTCAACCCACACTGTGCAGGAGTCTCCCCTTGCTCCAGCCATCCCCACCAACCCCTCATCTGCTGCCTTTCCCAGCATTTTTTTGTTCCTCTGCACCTCTCTGTGGTGACAGGCACAGGTTGGGATGTGGGAAATCCACTTCCCATCAGCTCCCCTGCTGGCTCGGGGTGGAAGCCAACACCCCACTGCAGCCCTATACTCTTTCTTGCTGGCCTCGTCCAGCAGCTGCCAGTGTGTCAAGGGGTCTGGACAGCAGAGGATGGGTGTAGCCAAGAAGGAAAGCAGAATGCCTGGACTCAGTGTGTGCACCAAGTGGCACACGTCCCCTGGGTGCAGTTGGGGCCATGGCTGCACCTTGGCTCCTGCAAGCTTCCCTGCAAGAAGGGGAACAGCAGCAACGATTTTGAGTTGCCGTATCTCCTGCTGGTATTTCTGTAAAGTCAGTTGCAGCTGAAGGGTGGCCAAGCAGCCTTCTCTGTGTCCCATGGTGGGGCAGATAGGAAACGTGGGTGAAATTTTGTATGAGAAGAAATGCCCAGGGGACATTCCTTTGCAAAGCCTCAAAGACATTCCGGAGAAAAGCTCAGTTCCTGGCCACTGCCAAAATTCTTGCAGCTGCCCCACACCATCCTCCAAGCCCCTGTAACAACAGAAGCTACATTGGTTTGTGGCAGGGCTGTGCAACCTTCCTCTGACTGCCAGTGCCAGTGCCTGGGAGCTGCCTCCTCCTGCAGCCCAGGTCCCTCCTCTGCCCCCAAGTGTTGCCACCACAGGGAGGGATGGAAAAGTCATTCAGCATCCCTCTGAGCTGCTTCCCTGCTTGCATGGCTGACCGCCTCCAGCACCGCAGGCTCCCAACCTGACCAAGGAGAAACCAGACCAAAACATGCACTGTGGAGGCAGAGGGAAAGCAGCCAGCCTTTTCTTTCTTTTTTTTTTTTTAAAGGGATATTGAAGACCAGAGCAGAGAGCCAGCACAGTGAAAAACAGCCACGTGGGGACTGTGAAAATCAGAGCTGAGGAGAGGAAGATGGGAAAGGTCTAATAAAAAGAGTCACAATATACAAAATACACAAGCGCCCACCTCCGTCAGGAAAGCTGTGGGAAGGGATTGTGGTGTAATCCCTGGCTGTTTGAGGCTGCCCAGGCAGAAAAAGTCTGGATCTGCAACTAGATCAAGATTAGTCCAGGAAAGCTTAGATTTTTGCTGTCAACCTGAAACAAAATGCTTTCCCCTTGCAGTATTTTTTTACTACATGGAGGAAATTAAGGGAGGTCAGTTGGCTGTAAGAGGATCCTCCAGCCTCACGAAGCTCCTGAGCATATCCACACACCATATGGAAAAGCATCTGCTCAGTCCCAGAAAAATTCCCTGAGTCACATCCATGCATGCAACAACCTCAGACCAAAACCTGTGCGGAGCTCCCTGCCCACACTTGGCCCCATCCCAGCACAAGGTCTGGGGTTGGAGAACAGCTGGGTACAGTCATTACTGCCATTGAGGTTTCTCTTCTCCAACTGTACAAAGTTGTCCCAGATCTGTCCAGCAGTAAGTGGGGACAGAAGGAATGACAGAGGTTATCTATTGAAGGGAACAAAGTCATTAATTACCCAGATAGCTTATGTTAAACTTGAGGGCTGTGTCCTCCCCACCAAGACACTGCTGGAGAAGCCCACTGTGACCTCTAAACTCAAAAAACACAATGCCAAGGAGCAACATCTCACAGGTAGTTACACCCAGCCCAAGTGATTTGAAGTAGCCGCTTTCCAGTCAAAAGAAACTTATATTCCCTTATCATTTGCTGTTAAATACAGCTGTGCTGTTTTCCTGACCATGCTATTTCTAGAATCCTTATCACACACTCTCAGATAGCCACAGCACACTCACACACTTTACAATCTTCTTGTTCTCCTATTCCCAGCTTTTCCAAACCATTTCTGTTCACAATCCTGTCTGTTCAGAAGCTCTTCTATGGCAATGGGTGACACTGCCCTGGACCTCCACATCCGCACTGAACAGATCAGCAAATGAACTTGTCTTCCTTTTCCCCTTCTCTGACATGCAGGGACCTAACTCACAGTTAGGGATGAACTCAAATGTCACTTCTGATAAGCATTTATTTTGCTGAGGAGGATGATGTGTTTATAGGGAGTGAAGTGGGTGAGTGAGAAGCAACAGGCATGCGCCAAGTCTCCCAACATCTTGATGCTTCTAAATATCTTGGTCTCCCACAGAAGTCATGTTCTCATGTCCTTGGGGCATTTTAAACACCAGGGGAAAAAGGCATAGAGGAAAAGGATTCCCAAGGTCTTGTGTTGGAAGAGAGACCACGTTGAAACATGGCCAGGTGGCCTGCATTGCACCAGCCTGGAGAGCAAAAGGAAATACCCTGGAGCAAAGGGTCTAAGAGGAGACAACAGCTGGCTGAAGGTGCCTTTGTTTCTGTACTGCTCCAAGCCAATCAAAGCCTCGCCTGCCACAACATCAACTCTAGACCATGGTTTCATTTCCCTCAGCAGATTAGCTGACAGGTGGGGGAGAATTTTATATATAGTTTCTGTATCCATAGAATATTTGACGAAGACAAGCAAGTTTGACAGGTAAAAAGAAAGCCTCAATCCTTATGAGACATTTATTATTATTGTCCTCCTGAATCAAAACTGTTATTCAGCAATACGATGAGCTTAATGGAATGAATGGGCACCTAAGATTTATGAGGAATTCAACACAGATTGCTGTCAAAGCTTCCCAAGGAATGTGGGTATCTGTAACCCAGTGTTATGATCTCGATGCTGAAATACCTGGGCGATTCATCTATCACACAAATGGAGTAGGAGTGACATTCAGATGGCCTTAAAAAGGAACTAGTATCTTTTTTCTCTGCTCTGCATTCAAGTGCTAAGCTTCCCTCTTCAAGCTGGCTCAGAAACACCAGGAGGACATTCACTCCTGTGGTTTTATGGCATTTATTTGTCAAGTCCAGGCAAGAACTTAAAAACGGAGGAGGGCTGTGATTTGTATTCCCATTGAGGGGAAAATGTTGGCATTTAAAATCAGTTAAACTCAGTTTTGATCTATTTTTTTAAGAAGTGATACTTTAAAAACATTTCATTTGTACCATCTTTTAAATTTAAACCAAAATTGCTCCCGTTGTTTATTTCTGGGACTAAAAAGGAAGTCCAACAGTCCTGATCTGGACTAGTCAAATCAGGCTTTTTCCAAAGTTCTACAGTTCTGGATCCTGAATTTTAGTTCTTTTCCACCACTAATCTGCAGAGCTTTAACTCTTGCTTTTACAAGCTGTTGTGCTGCAAATTCATTTTAGTCTGGCAAGAGACTATGTCTGTACAAGCCTAAATACAATGATTTTGAGACCTTACCTACAGCAAAGACAACCCCTTTGTAATTTTATCCACCCTTATCCCAACTGCTGACCACATTTAAACACCCTTTGATAAGCACACCACCAGATACTGTCACACTGGACACGAAGGAGAGCCAAAGGGGAAACAACTGAAAATGTAAATGTTACTTTCGTGTGCTCATCAACTTTCCCTGCCACCTTCTTTGTAAAACAAGTTTCAGTCACCCGGTTTGAATATACAGATTCAAATTCTCCCAGAACTTCAACTTTGGATGTAAGTGGTAGCTAGCACTTCTCTATTTTTTTTCTAATCAAATGCATCAAAAGACAATGAGGAAGGCTGAATGATTCATACTCGTGGAATGAAATGCCATTCACAAACATTTTTTCCATAGCAATTTGTCACTTATTGTATTGAAACCACTTCAGAAGATGTGTCTCAAAGAGCCTTTGATATTAACATGATTAAAACCATAATGCAATTAGGCAATCCCATAATATTTCTGTATGCTATATGAGTGGGACCTCAAGTGACCACTTCATTCAAGCCCCTCATAAATGGCTGCTTCTAGCAGAAGGCTGTTAACTCTGCAACATGCCTCGGATAGTTGTAAAACACCAAGGAATTCAAATCTTCTCACCCTGGAGGCATTTTGGCTCACCAAAATTCAGCTTTGGTGTTGGATCTAGCCTGCATGTCTCAAACCTTCCAAAATCATGCAAGAAAGATGCACTTCCCAAGAGCTTCTCTGCCCACTTCAAAACTGCTATCTAAAATCAGTGGGAACATTGGCCCTCCAGATGTGTCCTTCTCTGCTGGCTCTCTGGACAGCCACCTGGATGTCTACCACTTTTCCTGCTGTTCCTGTCACATGTTGGCACCTACATACATACCAGACTTGTTGCCCACATCTCCATATCAATTTCCTATACCTCGAGCAAACTGTTAATGCAAGTACACATAACTTTGCATTCACACAGGAGACTGCATAAAAAAATCCTTCAGTGAGATGTAGACAAAAAAGGTTTTGTCACCTTCCACAGTGCCAGCTGTCCCAGATCCCTACCTGCTGGGCAGTTGCATCGCTGGTGTGTGTCTCGAACTTCTCGATGTCTTGGCAAGTGGAACTTTAATTTCTGCCAAGAGAGGAAAAACAGAAAAAGGATTCATTTACACCATTGAAACCAAAGCCTCAAATTCTTGAAAAAGTGGAACTGGGAGGGGATGCTGCCCAAGTAGAGATGGGAGAGACAGGGCAGAACAGTTTGGGAATGAAGAAAGGCAGTAAAGTTCATAGCCCTTAACAAGAAATGCAGGGTTTGATTGAGAGCAGGCTGAGGGAGTTTCATAATGGCCTCCAAATGTGGTCCTCCTGACAGGCATTACAAAACCAAGAGCCAGCAGTGGCAAATGAATTGGTGACTGTGTCCTCGTGACAAAGCCGCATTTCTCAGAAGACCCACTCAAGTGGGCAGAAAATGAAGATCTGAAGCAGGTCCTCTTCCACCCTGCAGCACACTCCTTATGTTCTTGGAGACACCTGGATGGACAGAAGTGTCCCACTGCAAGACTGGCTGAAGATGAACTGAAAAGAGCAACAGCATCCCCTGAAATCTTCAGATGCTGTGAAACTTAATTTTTCCCCGCAAGGGCAGAACACAACAAAACCTATCAAGAGCTTCCACAAGGTGGAATTTTGTCAGAACGTTCATTTCATATATGAGTTTGGATTTCTAATGGTGCCAGCATGTCAGTCTCCTGTTCTCTGGGCCCATCTGTGTATCTCTTGAAGGGCAAATAAAGTCCACCTGAGGTCACTGCATCTTCCCTTGCGGGGAACGTCAACAAAATTAACCCATGTCCAGAGCAAAATGTCCTTCAGGGGTAGCATCCTCACCACCCCTCACAGACTTTATAAAATAACCGTAATTTAGTGAAGAAAATGCAAATAAATCCAAATAGGTTATTCATTAATGCCTGCAAACCACACTTGGTTAATGATTTGAGAACACTGAGCTGCTGGGGTTCCTAAACTCCGGAGTCACTCTCTCTTCCCTCCTAACCTTCAAGCCCAACTTCCCATCCCAACTGAGCCTTCCTATTTTTTTAACTACTTCACAAGTGGGTCAGTAATTCAAAAGAAATAGCCTTATATAAGACACAACAGAAGCCCATGCCCAAGATCATATAGAAGTTGCTTTATTTTCACAAGTAATCGAGTATCTTTCTGCAAGAAGGCATCCATTTGGGGAAAAAATCTTTTAGAGAGGATAAAAGTAAATCATCTTGTTTCTGCCTGGGATGAAGGAAGGCAAAATTGGCTGGAACATTTCCATTTTTTCACTTTGAAAGGACTGGCTTCCTCATTGCATGTCAAAAGAGTAACGGTTGTTGTGACTGACTAGAAATTAAATATTTTCACAGCTTTATTTTGCATGGTAGATTGAAATGTTTTGATAGCAAGTTGATTTGATAGCAGGGTGAGGAGAGGGTTTTAGGCAAGGAAAATTGCCAGTTCCCATCGAGCATTTAATCGGTGTATACCTTCTCAGCTAAAAGCACAGATATGTGAATCTCTGCATTTGGCACGTTCCCATCCTGCTGCCAGCCCAGATGGCACAGCTCTGCAGCGCTGCCTGGCTTCTAACTGCTAGTGGTCCAACATAAGCACAAGCAGGACAGCAGAGCCTTTATTTGGATACTCACACTGGTATGTGGACATACACAGCCCCATTCCCATCTACACATGTGCCAACCAAAGTGTCTCCAACACCAGACTGCCACACTTGGGTGGTGCTCCCGTGTTTGGGAATTGGGCTCAGACAAGGAAGGGATGGTTTGCAATGGCAGGAGCAGAAAGCCGCTTCGTAGCCAAAAAGGGTCCAAACACCCTGCATGCAACAGGGGCCTTTACAGGACACAGATCTTCTAAGAAACATGGAACAGATCCCTGTCCCACCAAGTGCAGAGGCACTGGAGGAGCTATAAGGGGGAATGGCCGAGTTAGGCTGTGCTGCAAGAAGCCTTGGCTGGGTTGCTGTGCAGGCTTACAAAGAGAGGAGCAGCATAACTGGACAGGGAAGTGATGACCCAGCAGGACTTGAGCGTGACCGGGAACGGAACAGGGCCGATAACATTTCCCTGAGACTTTATCTGCAGGGTCAAGGTATTGGAAAGACCTGGGACAACTGAAATAGCCTTCTCAAGGACAGGGGCCCCTGGGAAGGGAGGTGTGGGTGCTGCTGGGCAGGCTGGAGCACAGCCCTGTGCACCACGACCACACAGCCATTGCACACATAGCAGCATTTGGACATTCTCCCCCATCCCTCGTGTCTCCCTCAAGCCCAAAAGCTCTACACATCCCTGGGGAGTGCAGAGGGCAGTGGTGCTGCAGGACTGCTCCCCTTTAGTGGCAGGCAAAACCTACCAGGGATTTAGGAGCTCCTGGTGTTCATTCTCCTGCACAGTCTATTAAACAAACACTGCCACAGAAAAAATCCTTGGCTCTTGGAGACCTCAGTTCAACTTTGGGTGGAGATGACAAAACAAAACAAACCCCCCAGCCTTTTCTGTTTCACATCATTTCCACTGTGCAAAATGTTGCCTGGTCCAACATAAGAAGCTGGCTTTCTTCAGGAGAGCAAACCAAATGTACTTCCCTCTAAAAACATCATTTCCAAGAGAAAACTTTCATTCCCAGGCAACATAAAACCATTCCATTTTAGGGCAAGATTGGCTTCTGTAAGGAAAATTTTAAAAGGAGGTAGGCTCTGGAAATCTAGTGTTGGCAATCTCCTTCCTGGGATCTGGGGTTTGCTTTTTCACCTGGGGGATACCTGGAGCATGCAACGTCAAGAGCAGCAACAGGCTGCCTTCCAGAAAGGCTGAAAACACTTCCTATGGAGGGGATGGCTTTGTCAGCAGAGCCTGCTCTCTTCTGTCATGTCATCCAGTGACATAACAGCTGCATCTTCCCCCTACACCACGGCAAGTGGCTGAAAAAAGCCTTTGCCAGCGCTGGAGCCACAGCTGATCGCCCTGCCTGCACCTCTGTGGATTTCGGGAGCCATCACACATTGCTGAGTGCGAGGAAAGGGAAAATCCCGTCTGCAAGAGGGCAAGGCCAGGAGGGTCACGCTGAGAACACCGGCTGCGAATGGGTAGTAAAGTCAGCACGGGCTTTTCCCATGGGTTTTGTTAACTCACCACGAGTGTGGCAGGACAGGGCTGACATGGATGGACAGAGCAGCGACAGCAAGACCACTTCTGACATTAAAAGACCGTCCCTGTGGTCTCCTAAACCTTGCAAGTGCCTGTCTATTTTGGATGGGCACTTGAGATTAGGTGAGAGGGAGCACTTCTTCAAAGGGGGCAGATTAGTAGCTCTTTAGCATTCCCAGTTGTTTGCAGTCACCGGGGGAGGTGAAATCATTTCCCACCACTATCTCCAACTGCTAAGAGAAACACATCTTAAATAGATAATCTATTACAACCACCAGGAGGATTTCAGGGGTGGGTGGTTTTGTTAACTCTTATTGTTTTACCTCCAATTTCCCCGTTTTTTCTTAAAGGCCCAGCTCCTGGGATCATGCGACCGTGTGGCACAAAGCAAAAATAAGCAGTGAGTCCTCCCAGATGGAGCAAAAAGCTTGGAAATAACACCACCTAGGTACAAGCATTTTGCATTCTAGGGAGTTGCAAGCAGCTGAAAGGAAACAGAACTTAGCTACCAGAGAAGTTCAAAGAAAAAAAATTGATCTCTTGATTGTGGGGCAAAGAACACTAAGCTAAAGATGTAGGCAGGGGATGCTTAGAGCAAGTTTGCAGACCCTAGGAAACAACTGTGCAGTGTGCTTTGAGATATGGAATAAAAGGAGGGGGGGAAAACGCTTCAAGTGAGGAGGGAAAGGGAGTTTTCTGGTGTCCCTCTTTTGCTTGCATAAGTAAGGAAAGAGTTCCAGGGAAATTAAGACTATTGGGAAAGCAGTGAGGATCAGTGCTGCCTCCCCATTCATAGGCACATTCCTGAATCCCTTAAGAGTCGCTAAAACCACAACAAACACCTTCAACACAAGCCCCTGAGAAGGCTGAGGGGCAGCTGATCTTCCCCCACAGTGCACAGGATTACCTGCTGGTGTATCACACATATACATTTCTATCTCTACAAACTCACAAATTCTGGCATTTATTTTTCCCAGCAAGAGCACTGAATCCATCCTATTCTCCACCCTGATGAGTTTTTGGCAAGTGAAATAGCACCAAGTGTTACCCAGCATGGAAAAGGACCTTGTTTTCTTCTTTGGAAAGCTTTGCCTCTCTTTCAAATGCCAGCAGTGAGTTTATTTGTGCTCCTTGTATGATTTTATGATGTCTCATAAATGTAGAGGAATTCAAATTCCTACATGGAGTTAAAGTTCTCCCTGTACTACCTGTTTCGGGCCCATTCTGCACAGATGTTTTTACAAGGAAACCTAGACAACTTGAGTCTGGTAGAAAATTCCCTTGTGGCATTCGCCCACACCAGGCAGAGGTTTACACAGTAGCAAATGAAGCTCCGGTCAGGCTGCTTCTGGGAAAGCATCTGCCGCCCTCTCCTCGCTCCTGAGCTGAGATGGAAACTGCCACAGCCAGCATCCAGTGCTCAAAAACCAGGCTCTGACATGGAGAAAACATCCCCAGCAGCTGCCTTAAAATTAACATCTTACGCAAACCACCCCAGCTCCTCTCTCTGCCACTTTGCTTTATTTTTGCATGTCTAGAAAAAAGGACTTTGCCAATTTGCACTTCTCAGTGCAGTCTGTATGGTATCCCTTGCAGACCCTTGGGAGCATCCAGAGCACACCTGGGCACAGTCACAGCCCAGACTGGAGGGCATTACACACTCCAGCTCAGAGCAGTACAGATTTTGAGCATAACCTTAGAGCTCCTCTATCAGCCCTCACAGACTTTACTTATTCACTCCCTTCAGCTCATTTTCACAGCCACCAGAGCTAGAAACGTGCTCCTGTGCTCTGCCTTCCCTCCCACCTCTGATCAGGTTTTTCTAAAGCTGGGTTTTTCTTTAAAGCTTTGCTGCTTTATTTTGTGATGGATAACACTGGGCTGGCAGCTGTGAAACCCATTAAGGTTGAAACACCAGGAAACGGGGAGGATGTGGCAATGAGAGGCGGGGAGGGTCTGAGCAGGGGGAGATGAATATCCCACTTTCAAGTCCATCACAGCAAACCCAATTGCAGCCCCTTTCCCCCACTCATGGTCAGCACGATTGTTTTGCTTTCTTTACTTTTCTTCTCCTGTCCTTTCCCTGTTCCCTTTAACTACCCTGTTTTTCTCCATCCTTGCCCCTCACCAGTCAGTCCTGGGCCCCACTTCAGACATAATAAAAAGAAGGACCAGAAGGATTTTTCTTTCCTAATCAAAAGCCTCATATGGCACCCCAGCATCTGTCCACCAGCAGCCCCTTGCCCTGGACCTCGAGCTGCTTGGTCCCTGGCAGTGCCCCTGGCTGAGTGTGGAGGTCTGAGGTTTAGATGCTTAGCAGAAGTGGGCAGCACAGTTGGCAAAGATCTCCTCCCTGTGGAACAGAGCCCTCCTCCCCCACGGGCATCAGACCTTCACAGGTATAAAGGGACAGGAGACGTGGGAGGCGTCCTTCCTCCTCCACAGTTTCCAGCACTTTTCTCCAAGCTCTTTTTGAAGCTGTGGCCCAGGAAGGAGCTGGTAACCCTGGTGGTACTCAGGAGCAAGTGCTGGCCCCTCAGGCAATCGTTCCTGTCCAAGAGCTGCTCCCCACACTGGCTGCATTGGGGACTGTGGCCACCCCCAGGAGCACAGGAGGGGCTGCTCAGGAAACACGGGTGCTGCTGGGCACATGGGCATCATGAGACCCCCATTTCCTCGCTAAGTCGAGCTATAAAAAGGTGTAAAGGTGTCACTCCCAGCAGAGCCAGCAGGACACAGGGCCATCCGGCCCCAGGCACCATTCCTGAGAGGCACTTCTCAAATCTCGGAAGAGATAAACTTCAACTTCCCAGCAGCCTCATGCCAGCAGCAACAGAGGGGTTGCTGCACTTATCCCCTGCATGGTGGCAGGGAAGGAGTCCCTGCATGAGAGTGCAACTACGGGGCACAGATCCAATCATTTGCAATGCTTCTGCCTCTCCAAACCCCTTTCCAAAGTAGGATATTACCCCATGGACCCTCTCTTTCCCTTATTCCTCATCCAAAGAGGCAACTCAAAACCTTATCCTTCAGCTCCTGCAGTGTTTGCTAAATCATGGTTCACAGCTTTTGGCTGCACTGCCCAGCAGCTCCAGGGACTGCTCTCACAAGACCCATAAACAGAAGCAGAGCCTGTCAGCTGAAGGTTTAAACTCCTCACCACAGACTTTCACTGCTCCTGGAAAGCAGGAGGGGCTCCAGGTCACCCCAGGTGCCAGGCAGCACTGCCCAAGGCAAGTCCCAGTAGTCAGCGCTCGGATCATCCCATTCCTCCCCTCATTTGGCAATAGCAACCCAAAAGAGATATTTTTCAGATACAAACAGTTTTTGGGCTAGCCCCAGGGATCTCTCCAGCATGACTCAAGCCAAAGCTAGAGTAAAGAGAGAAAAGGAGAGGTGGGTGGAAATGGCTCCAGCCCTGAATTTCACCCCCAAGCCTCTCCTAGAGCTGTGGGAACAGGTCAGTGGGGACCTGTCTGGAGAGCTCAGAGACATGAGCTACCATCTGCTCCCTGACACATGTCAACATCACTTCAAAGCCCAACAAGGCAAGGACTACTCACTGCAGCCAGAGTAGAGGAACACAGACAGCCCCCAGCAGCATCAACACAGCAAAGTAAAAGGTGTCAGCAACAATAACCTGCGCTTTTGAGCCCTCTTTACTGACCTGCTCAAGCCAGTAGCAGCATTCCCCCATCATCAGAGGAGAGCCCACAGGGTCCAGTGGAGTTTGGATGGGACTCAAGTGAGTATAACACAGCCATATGCTCTGCATTGATGCCCTGGCGGTACCAGAAACCATCCTGGAAACACCAGTGTGTCTCATTTCCCTAAGCCAGGAGCTGTGGAAGGGGTCAGGGCTGGTACAGCAGCAATGCCAGCCCATCACAACATTGGTGTGTTTGCAATTACCTCTTCCTATAGCCATGCTGGCTGTGACATGCCTTGCCTGTCCCCCTTCTGGGGCTCAAACCCATGCTGAATCCCCAGGTTTAAACTCTAGCCCTAATTCTAACTGTTTCAGCATGCAAGACTCCTGAAGAGAAGGGCTGGAGGTTTTTGCCTCACTAGCAGGATCAGGGATGAGGTTTTCCTCTTTGCAAAGTGCAGGCTTCAGCTACAGCATAGGCTGAGAAGAGAGAAGTAAACGCCAAGCAAGTTTGAGAGGTGGGAGGGACCCAAAGGAACAGAGAATTCAACCTAGCAGCAGCATCACTCGTGCAGAGATACATTTTTAAGGAAGGAGGAAAAACGGATAACACAACTATGCAAGCAGGCATATGCCTAAAACCTATAATACTGCAAACTATACATGCAAAATGAAAGAACACTGACCTCATTGAGCAGTTGGTCAACTCTTCCCAAAATAGCTGTCTCCATTTGGTCTGCTGAGAGCCAGGCAGGGAGCTGTGTGGGTCTGTCCGCTTCCAAGTGGGACACACGGGACTGCAGATCGGAGGTCCGAAAGTACAGCAGGAGGCTCAGCACCAGAGAGAGCAGGGACACGCCAGGCAGCCCCGAGCCCAGCAGGAGAGGGAGGCGGCAGCATCTCTCCCCATCGCTGGTCCTGGGGGGAGCCACACACCCCCTGTCAAAAGCTCCTTCGTCAACGCCTTTCCAGCTCTTCTCCTCCAACATTCCCTCCCTGTCCTGAGAAACAATAAATAAATAAATAGAATAAATAAAGCTTCGCTCCTACTCCAAGATGCACAATCCAGATGGCACAGAAAAAAAAGAACGTCGAAAGGAATCCCAGTGCCAGAAAATCACAAGTGACAGCAATAATGACAAAAGTGGATGGGGGGTGTCTTTAAAAAATAAAAACAAACCACACACACATAAAAGGGGCGCAGAAAAAAAGAGATCCAACTGCAGCAAAGACTACGAGGGAGAAAAAAATAATCTGATCAAGATTTTTTTTTTCCCCTCCTGTTTTTCAGTCTTTTGGTTCGCTGGTAGGTTTTTTATTCTTTCTAAAATGTCAGTTTCAGTTCCTTCGCAGACTGGCCAGGAGCTCGCACATGAAAGTCCCCATTAGAGAGAGGTAATTCTCAGCTGCTCTGGCGACGTTGTGCTCTGGCCGATCGTGGCTCCCCTGTAACATGACACACTCCCTCCGAACTTCGGGGCTGGGATGAGCGAGCTGCGCGGCTTCCCGAAGTAACCTCCTCTGCTCGCCCTCTCTCTCCACCTCTACCCTGCTGCATGATTTATTTATTTATGCAAAGCGCCGGGGTGGGATCGGACAGTGGGACGCCCCTGTCCCGCTCGGTCCCCAAACCACCTCTCTGCCGCCAGCCCTTCCCTTTGAAGTGACTCTCGCCGAGGTTATTTATAGTGGCAGGAAAGAGATTGTAAAGCAGAGGCTGGGCTCACACCAGCCTGCGTCTTCCTTTCCTCCAGGCGGCCGAGAGCACTTTATGGGATGGTAGAAACGGGCTGTCGCGTCCCTCACGCAGATCCTGGGGCAGCCCTGAGGCACCGGCAGCGGGGTATTTGGACCCTGATATTTTGAGGAGAGCAGCCAGGCAGGGTGAGAAACAGAGGGAAACATCTGGAAACAAGAGCTGGCAGCTGAGGGCTCTGCAAGAAACAAGCGAAGGGCAGCAGGGAGAAACACCCCAGACAGGCAAGCTGCAGTGCAAGGGGGGAACATTTGGGGCCTGATTTGGGGGTACAACCTGCTGAGGGTGTTCAGAGGAACTAATCTGCTGAGGCCCTCTAGTGAAGCAGAACTTCCCATCATCTCCGTGTCCCACCAGGCACAGGGCACCAGACAGACAATCCCCCTTTGGCAGGGAGCAGTCTCCCCAAAACGTGCCGCAGGGCAGCTCCAAGCCATGCGTCTGGGAAACAAAGCCTCCTTCTGTTCTTCAGCAGCAAGGGAGGGCCACCTCTCCCAGTTTTTCTGAGCATAACATACAATATTTTATCCTCCAGGGTGACATGCAGGCTCTGCTGAGCCCCTGCCTGTCTGTCTGTCCATTCTTTCATCCTCTCCTTGAGCACGCTCAGCACTGAAGCAGCACAGAGCTCACCGTGGTGCACAGTCATTAAAACCCAGGCAGCGAATTGGTCTCTTAAAATCTGGCTCCCTTGTGGCTCTTTCGCTGTCATTTACATGTTTTAAATGAAGATTTTGCATGCAGTCTGTGCTGGAAATTAACTGGCAGAGAAAACTCATATTCATCCCTGGGCTGGTCTCTGTTTCAGGGGGCTGGAAGAGAAGGACCTTCTGGGAGCAGGTTAACGCAAGCACGAGCTGTTTCTCCTCCACCAGACAAACCCTCAGAGGGCCCGGTAGCACACAGCCCCAATTCCTTGAATGGCCTCGTGCCTTTCACAGCCACTCACTTCCCAAAATGGGGTTTTAGTGTCTGTGAGGCAGGAAATCCTTTCTTTATTTCTTTTAGTGGGTTTCTTGTCATCTCACTGCTCAAATTTGCGTTGCTGTTCCGGCATGCGGGGAAAACACCCCTCTGATGGCTGCAGCCTTTCAACAGTTTTTCATATGAGCGGGGCAGAGATGTGTAACCCACAAACCCAGCGCACAAAGGGTGTCTATTTGTTTAGGAGGTGTAGCCACCCCAGTCTCCCACTCCCTGCCCAGCCTCTCCCTGTGTTAGCAGCCTATTTCTTTACAAAAGGAAAAGAAGTCTTTGAGGCCCTGGCTCCATGGGAGTTACCCAAGATACCACCTGCAATCACAGCAAATAATTAGAGAAAAATGAAAGGGAGATGCCTAGAGGCTGATGATACAGTGTTTGGGAAGCAGAGATCTTCTCAGGAAAATACCAGTTAGCAACTGGTACTGAGTGTCCTACAGAGTGCTGCAGTACACTACCTCATGACTGGGGTTGAACTACTGATGACTGCAGCTACCTGCCTGAGTTATACAAAGTTTCACCTTAGGCTGTCTCTCTCTCTCCCCCCTTTATACCAAACTAAGCAATGAAATCATAAAAATGCACCCTCTAAGCTAAAAATGGAAATCTGCTGGGTGTCTACATTTCATTCCCCCACACTGGCTGGGGAGAGCTCTCTGCTCTTTTGCGCTGGTTTTTCATACAGATCCTGCTGTCCAGACACGAGCATTGCCTGAATGACTCTATAAGTGCCTTTTCCTGCCTCCCCGCCAGCCCTTCTCCAGCTGTTAGAGGGTATGTCATGGTTGCTGCAGCCTGGGGAGCTGCACTCAGACGGGTTTCATGCGGAAGCCTTAGCTGCAGATGTGCAGGAGGGTAATTTTTCTATCCATGAGATATTAAGGAGCCCTGTCATCCCATGCCAATAGAGATGGACTAATTTAGTCACAAACCTGAGCCAACTGCACACATCGAGTCTGCAGCACTGCTCAACAAAAAAAGATGCCTCCAGAGACAGGCCTGGCATGTGGAATCATCTCAGCACTCCTTGAGTTGAGCACAGCCCAGACTTCAGCTCTCTCAATGGCCTGAGAGGAGGTGAATGCTGGCCTGAAACCAGTCCTCCTGCAAGTTTGTGTCTCTCAAAGTTGGTCGAGTAGAAACAAATACTCACTTGCAATCAGGAGTGATTTCACTGACTAGTGACTCTTAGAAAGCCCTGCACACGCTGAGCTTGAGGCTGTATCCCTCTTTCCTTGGGGAGGCTGATGATATTCCTTACAAGGACAGTAACCACGCACATCCATCGCTTCTAACAGGTCTTCCAGGGTGTTTAAGGACCTCAGCACAAACATACAAAGAACTGGAGCAAATAGAACTCACACATAACCTCCCAAAGCAGCTGAAACTCCTCTGTACAATGAAAAAGTTTCACATCTAGCCCATGGCACTGGGTCAGTTGATCAGTTACAAGCAGGTGTGGCAAGACTCCAGCTTGGTCAGTCTCAAGCTTGGCACAGGCACTTTGTCTTTCTCAGGGACATCTGTATATGGGCAAAGCACCTCACAGAGTTTGCCCAACACTGCTCTGCAAAAGACACATGGTGCTTGCAATATGTGGGGATTCCTCACAGGGCACAATGTGGTCTCATTGCCACAGACCACAAACCCTCTTTGACCCAAGGCAGGTACTATGGACATGAACCACTCCATGCCACAGGCCAGAAATGGATAGAGCTGGGCACGGATGAGGTTCTTGCTTCTATGAGCACAGTTCAAGCCAGCAAGGTATCTACAACAGATCTTCACCTGTAAAGGGACAGATAACAGCAGCAGACTTTCCTCACCTTCCTTCACTTAAAGACAGCCTTCCATTAAAAAAATAACATGTCCTTCCTGTCACTAACTGGAAGTTGAAGCCAGCTGCTTGGAGATGCCATGTGCTCAATCCCATCACTAATCTTCCCATTTTCAGACCATTTACTAGGGAGACAAACCTCACCTCAGTTCTCTTTCTCTTTCTGTTCTTCTGCTTTCCCCCTCCCCCCCCCAGGAAACATGGGGGTCTTGGTGTGCTCGAGCCAGCCATTAACTAGCAGCCGACATCTCCAGCTTTTGTAAATATATTAACTCAAGGCCTTTCGCTGCATTTGTTAGACTCAAGAACAACATCTAGAAACAGATGTTTTTTGAGCAGAGAAGAGAGGAGGAAGGAGGGTAACAAAACAAGGGGGTGGGAAGGACTCTTGCAAGTGGAAGTACATGGTCTGCAGACCATCTCTTTGCAAAATGCTGCTCAGATGGAGCACTGCAAGGGACAGAGACAAGCACAGCAGCATCCCTCCGAGGCAAGGCAGTGAGAGTGGAACATCTTAGGGAGGCTGCCTGACAGAAACAGCAATGGGGGAATAGAAAAACTTAGATCAGCTTTCAGGGCCCCTGTGAGGAAAGGTCAGAACGCTCTCACACAAATAGGACACTGGGGCAGGAAGATTTAGGGTTTTTTTTCCTTTCCTGGTCATGGACCTTCCCAGTCCTCAGCTGTTCTACATCCCAGAGGCTGGCAGACTTGTAGTGGGACAACATCACCTCCATAACAGTTTGGCAGCATCTGCCACTTGGCCCATAGTGTAGGCAAGGTCTGAGGCTCCCACAGTACCCTGTCTGTCCCAAGCAGCCTGTTCTCAAGAGGCAAGCAGAGTGGAAACCTCCCACACCAGGGACTCTGAAGGACCAAGGGGTCCTGCTCTGATGTGGAGTCTTGATGTCATGGATCAAATTTAGACAGTATTTAGAAAATTACACAGTGTTAGGGGAAAAAAGCAAGCATGCACATGCATACTTAAAAATATATCCCATGGCATTATTGTGCCATTCTCAATGAGATACACTTTGGCTTAGGTACTAGAGATGCCTAAGGTACAATAGAGGTCTGAAATCAAAGCTTCTTTGCTTTCTTTTTCCTTTCGTCCTTTCTTTTGTGGGAAATGCAGTTTTACACAATACACATACCCTCATTTTTTATTAAAATAAAACTAAAGCCAACAAACAACTCCAAAAACTAAAACAGAAAAAAAAAACAAAACCTGACAACAAGTATTCTGTCATCTTTAACCTCGGTTCACAACGTTTATCTCCACACCCTTGTCTCTCTGAGATGCAGTTACACATACTTTGCAAGTAAGGTCAGGAATATTGAGTATTACCTACCTAATTTGGTATTTGTTTATAGGAAGTATTAAGTGGCCTATGGAGCAGAACAATTCCTGCCCGAGGAGCTGCTCTAACCCATTGTGGAGTTATAGAATAAAGACACATTTGATCCTTTGGGAAAAGGGTTATGAAGATACATGGAAAAAATATACTGTCCATGCATAGTAATATCGTGGCTGTTTTCAATCACTTGGTCTCCAACAAAACAAAGGGGCTCACTGCACAATATGAACTCTTAGAACTGGTAGCAGCAAAGGAAGTAAGCAAGAAGCAAAGTTAGTAGTATCTGGTTGGGGTTTTATATTTTCATAACCCTAAAATGCCTGAGCTCATTGTTGCCTCCCTCCCAACAAAGCCAAACTGGCTTCTTGCAGCTGCAGTGCTGGGAACCTGTCCCCAGAGCTGTGTGAGAACAGTCAAGCAGAGCTGAGCTGTGTCCAGGGTGGGAGCCTGGCCACCAGCAGCTCCTGCAGAGGCTGGGTCAGAGCTTCCAAGAGAGGATGGAGCAAACACAGGTTTTGCACAGTTTGGGGCCACCCCTTCTCCCGCACACTCCGCAGAGGGAAGGCTTTGCTGGAGGAAAGCACGAGACAGCAAGTGGTGGACACACAGTTAAACTGCCCACGCTTGTCCCTGTGTTTTCAACTAACCTCTCACCTTTTGTTCAGATGATGAGGGAAATGGCTCTGAGCAAACCAGGCTCTGCACTCTTCATGGAGGAACTTTTTTCTCACAGCAGAAGCCCTTCACAGCCAGAAAGAAGTTTTATTTCTTTGCAGCAGTTGTTTGATTTTTGTTTATTGCTGGGGTTTTTCTTCCTTGTTTGGAGCTGATTTTTAATTTTCAGTGCCAGTGGAGTCTGCAGAGATGGCCATCTCTGCTAGGCTGTTTTTTGCTGTTATCTTGGTTCCTGCAGAGCCTGGGTGGGAAAGAGAAGTTAAATGAAGAACAACATTGCTACAAATAAGACAAGAAAAAGCCTCCATCCCTGCGGCGCTATTTGCCAGTATCTTGCAAGCCTAAGAATTCCCACAGCAGCCTGTGGGAGAGGGGTTTTGCTCATGACAGAGATGCGCCTACACTGGGAGAGCTGCTTTGGAAATTCTTTGTTTTGGTGAACCTGGAAAATCCCTGGTGCAGAGCATTGCTACAGCCTCTCAGCACAGCTAAAGCAGTACGAAGCTTTAGCTTTAGCAAAGAGGTTCTTAGACAGAACGCTCAAAATCCTCTCATCCAGGGGGAAAAATAAAGGTGAGATTTTCATGCATGAAATCATCAGGGCACAACATTCTCCATCCCAAGGCTGGGGCTCTGAGGAAAAGCTCCTCTGTTCCCAACAGCAACTCCCTCGGCCCCTTGCTGAGCAGAAAACCTCCCTATATTAAAACTAAGCTCAGGCATTGTATGCTCAGTTAGTTACTTCTACACCGTGGTGCTCGCCAGAGTGCATTGGCACAGGTGGGACTGACAAGCCAGAGCACTGATTTGCATTTAGATTTACCATTAAACAGTTTAGTGAAAAGCTACTGCTAAATGCCTTCAGCCTCGCTGCACAGCTGGGCTATTCCATCCACCCCAAAGCCCACCCTCTTCTGGCCTCCCCCTTACCTCTGCCAGGTAGAGGGCTCCTGTTAATCCTCCACTACCTATTTCCACGCACATAGCTAAGAAAACCCTTTCTCTTCAGCTTTGGCAGGTGCAGATCAGACTCAAGCTGCCACCAACCCAGGACAACCAGTCAATATATGTAGAGTGAACACCCTATGGGGTGAGCTGGAAACCCCAAAATCTTGGGTCCAGCCCAGGGCCGACCAGATGCCGTGTACATAGGGGAGGGAGGCAGGGCTGTCCCAGCTCCGTCTAGGAAAACCAAACCCTGCAGTGCCAGGGCAGGCGCATATCCCTGCACAAGCAGCCGGGGAACCCGCAGCAGCTTTGTATGAACTTTGAAGTTAATGAATCAGAGCTGGGAGGACTGGGAAACTCAGACTAAGTGACAACTGCACTGGGGGAAGCAAAAGTAATGAAGAAAGGCTCCCCCAGAAGACTGATTGTTCTGGAATCCAGAAGCGAAGGGGAATGTATATAGCAAGCTCAGGAAATTGAAAACAACTTTAGGTAAATACTTCCTCTCATTCCAAGGCTTGGTCTTTTATCAAAGCTGATTCAGACCCTGACAGCAGTGTGCAAGGCAGCTCTGCTCCATCGTAATGCAAAAGACAGGCCCAGCGGATGAGAGGTTAGCGGATAATGGAGCGGAGTCGGGTTCAATTTCCCTGGAAATTACTCGCGGAGGAAAGCCAGGAGACAGGGAGCACTGCTAATGCCCTGCTGCGGCACCACTGTTTCCCCTGTGCAGGGCAAAGCCCTCACTCGTGCCCTCTGCCCCCCACAGGTCACTCCTGCACACCAGTGTGAGGGAGAGGAAAGCAAAGTGAAGCAGGAAGGGTGTGAGCCTGGGAGCAGATTGATGGTGTCCGAGAGCAGCATGGCTCCACGGCAGAGTTTTCCCTCCCATCACCATTGCTTTCATAGCACCTGATGTAAATCCTGCCTGGCAGGGTAATTAACCTGCTTTGTTAAAAGCAGCTCTACCAGTAAACCTTCAGCCGTCTACGGAGTCTCTTCCAGCTTGTTGGGTTTCTAGCTGCCGCTGGGGGCTTTGCCTCCTTTTAGCAGCATCACAGGGGGACTATGGAAAGATGCTTTTCTATCCCAAAGGCACACTTGCCAAGACCAATTCACACAATGGCTGCAGTATTCCAGGATGTAGCATCTCCATCAGGCTGGCCACCCAAAGGGCATGTCTGAAGCTGAGTGCCAATAAACAAACTTGTTTTAAGAGAAAGGGTCCATCCTTCTCATTTGGGACTCATTAAAGTCAATGGAAAAAAAGCTCTTTTTAGCTTTCCTAGTCTTTGCCACTTGGGTCTCGTGCCAGCTCGATGTCAGTGTAATCACTCTAGATTTATGCTAGTCCAGAAAAAGGGAATCTGTTGTAACAGGTCCCAGTGAGGAAAGGGGAGATCTGGGTCATCTCACTACAAAACTCACTGTCCACATGGCTAAGCCAAGCACTCCTTTTTTACCTCAGGCATCTGAAACCTCATCTTGATGCATTGTAACAGTCTTCCTCTTTCTCCTCAATAAATCAGTGCTGTCCACTTCATGTGCATGCTTCGTACCTTCTTCAGTTTTGAGAGGCCTGTTGATGATTATGAACAGCAGGAAGTAAAGCATATATAATTACTAGATCAGTATTAAGTAGTAAACAGACCCTTGCAGTGGCCCTTGAAGGACATCAGTCTGAAATGGTGGTTCACTTCCTTCAGGCTCAAAAAATACTTTTCTTTTTGGTCGCATGCCTCTACCAATGCAGTGATTAAAATAAACTTCTCTGCCTTAAGAGGCGTAAGCAAGGAGACAGCATGGAACCCCTTGTTAGTGGGACTGCTGGCTACCACACACCTTGCAAATCACAGAATCGTTTAGGTTGGAAAAGGCCTCCAGGATTGTGGAGTTTAACCTTTGTCTAATCACCTCTTTGCCAACAAAACCATACCACTAAGGGACACAGTCATTGCTTGAAAACCTCCAGGAACGGGGACTCCACCACCTCCTTGGGCAGCCTGTTCTAGTGCTTGGAAACCCTTATGGGGAAGAGATTCTTTCTGAACTGCCCATCCTGCCTGTGTCAGTGGACGTTGCAATGGATCAGAGCAAAGCCACCACAACCCATGTCCATCCACAGAGGTTTGCCTTTCCTGACGGCTCTGATATGCGTTGGTGAAGAAGGAGCTGCCTTCCACTGGCCCCCCAGCAGTGGGGAACTGCTTGGCTCTGCACACAACTGTCCCTGCATATTTGGAGCATAGGGGCTTAGTGCAGAGGCTGAAATATCACGCCTATCAGTAGGGCCCTGTGGAAGAAAATAGCAGAGGATCTGGTGGCAGTTTCCCTTCAAGACATACAGGAATAGCAGCACACATCTCTGCTGGATCATGTGGACTGAATTCCTCAGCTGAACTCCTTTGGCTTTTAATTCTGCAAACCAATTTTTCCCTCCTTGGCTTGTTTGTTGTTTCAGGACCACTAAACTACCAAGAATGGTTTACATTATATAACCACCCTGTCCTTATTGGATATCGAGGAGGAGACTCTGACAAACAGCCAGATCTAATTTGTTCTTTAAATTGGCTTCTAGGCCAGACAGTCATGCCTTCCAGATGGAAAATCCAGTTTCACTCACCAGCAAATATCCCAGCGCATTCAGGTCCCAAATCAGCTTTGTCCAAAGCATGCTCTGGCATGCAATTTGATTTTTTACACCCTATGAGAGGCTAATGGTCACTTCAGTCCCTGGTGAGGCAGCATGGCTTTTTGTCACCTGTACCAGTTCAGCTGTCAGCTCTGCCCTGGTGTCCTGTTATTTTTCCTAGAAGCCTATCTGACAGCTGCAGCAGCTTTATAACTGCCAGATTCGGAACTGGTCTTCTTGGGAAAAGTCCTTTCACATTGTCTTTTCCAAGGGTGATTCTCTCTCCTAGGCTTGGTCAACCTGTTTAACACTACCCCACACCAAACACAGTTTTAAGAAAGCAAACGCCATGCTGCTTTTGGATTTGGATTCTCTCGTCTCCTGCCCGGACAGAATCAAGGATACGTTCAAGGCTGGTTTAGGTTACAGCCATAGGATGGCCAGTGGCATGCTGTGCATGGGACACTAACACTGCTGACAGCCACAAGGTGCTAAAATCCTGTCATTGACAGCAACAAGCCTGAGCTGCCATTTGCTTTGTTAGGGACCAGTGAGGCAAGGTGGCAAGTGCCTGGAGGCAGCCCCCAGATGTGGCTGGGATCAGGTCTCGGTGTTACACTGTTCCACATGTCCAACCTGGGGAGCTGGTGTGAGCAGCAGCTCAGGCTGAGACACAAACTGTATTTCACAGGCAAGCACAATTCCAGGGGCTGACCACTTGCAGGGAAGCAGCACTGGAAAATTCTCATTGTCTGCAGCAGAGACAGGTGCAATCTGCTTAAGAGGGTGGCCTCAGATAGACAGTCTGTAGCTTTCTCTCAGTCCCTGTGACATTTTTTGTCCCTTAAGCCTTTTTTTTGCAAGACACATATAATTCTAGGGCTCTGTGGCCTGATGGATAGACAACTCTGAGTTTTTCCCACCTCTGCCACTCTATTGCTTGGTAGCCTTTGGTGATCAATGAATGCTTTTCATTCTCCGAGTATTCTTCCCTTTCCTCCTCAAGGAAACAAGGCCACTCCAAGCTGCCTTAAGATAAACTGCTGACAAGGGTCAAAGAAAGAAAGAGATGAATAAACAGTCAACCACAAGGAGTTTCAAAGCAAAGTTATCAAACCCTTACTTTGCAAGTTCTGAATCTCATGGCGCCCATGAAGACATCCTCCTCCAGGTCTGAAAAGGTTCCTGTCAACCAGGACATCATTTAAAAGCCTGTTTATGTTCAACTCACACCTCCAAGACACATGTGCTATGTGTCATGCATGGAAAGGCAGTGAGTGGTGCTGAGGGTGACCCGAGAAGCCCTTAGGGACACCAATGAGTAAGCCTCCTTCACTCTTAAAGCTTTGAAGCTGATAGAAGAACAACCATTCCATTGCAATGACTCTGTGCCCTTCCCAAGTTCCTCCATGTTTTCAGGGGCTCAGCCTAGCAGCATGCATGGCACTGAAATTAGCTCTTTGGGAAAAGGTTAAGAACAAGCTTTCTTGGGACCATCATCTCTGGACAGCCAGAGCTTGCAAAGGAGGTCAGAGGATTGTCATTCCATGGATGGGCAAGATCACTCCTGAAAAGCTTTAGTGAAGCCCACACTGCAGCTGAGTGGGTGGACTCACTTGTAACAAGCACTGCATTACACAAGAACATGGCCACAGTGGCTAGCCTGGAAAGAGAGGCTCAGCCAGGCCCATTTTCTGTGCGGGAGAGCCAAGGTGTTGAGTGACACTCAGCAGAGACAGGCACATCTGCTGCCAGGCTCCACTACACAACCTAACAGTACCCACGCATCTCCCGACTCTCCATGTCCCAGTACCTCTTGCAGGGACACACATTTAGCAAAGAAGTGTAAACTACCATCAAATCTGAGTGGCTGCACTTTACAGCCACTTCAGCTCAGGCCCAAACAACTGCAAGGAGTCCACACTTGCAAAGACCAAGCCTGTGTGTTACTGGAAAGGAATAGTTTGTTTTGGTTTCACTTCCCTGCCCACACATCTCTGCAACTGCCCTCTGTTTATCTAGGATATTTTCAGGCAGGCAGTGTTTCCCTGGCTCACTTCACAAGGGACACTGTGGTCCTAACAGGCTCTACCTTTGACTCCTGTGTCGCTGTGGCCAAGTCCTTGGATTCCTCTGTGGAGTAAATCAAATAATATGTGCAAAAGCAGATGTGAAAAAAAACCATATGCAGAAAAACTGACATGTTAAACTATGAGCAATAACTGCAGGTGTGCAAGAGAGCTCCAGGGCTGATGCTCATTGCTTCACTGGATAAAGAAAAACCAAAAAAAGTCTGGAGGACCAGGCAGCTACACAGTAGGATCCAAGTCAAATTGAGGCAATTTTCCCCAAAACTGGCATTTTGCAAAGTATGGAGACTGCAGCACCAAACACTCTCCGGCTGTAAACAGCTCCCACCAGGCCCTGTCCCCTTTGATGGTCCCCTTGCACAGGACTGGGAGGCCCAGCAGCAGGGACTTATGAGAACTGGTTTCTGAAAATAAGGAAAACAAGTTTCCTGAGGGTAAAGAAAACTCAGGCTTGTTTCACTGTGAAGGCTTGTTTGTTTGCTGCCTTTGGAAAAATGAAGGAAAACAGTGATGGCTTTGATGAAAAGAAAAGCCCAAATGCAGAAAGAAATAATGAAAAATTAAATATTGATTTTTGACCAAAGCATATTGCCTGGCTGCACTGCTGTATCTATGTCAGACATAGCTCAGAATAAATGAGAGTCCTCACAACCACTGCTGGCAAGAGCCACTAAAAATCCCACTCTGGCCTGGAGCTCACACCCCTGCTATTTACATAAATTGTGTGCAGTTTCTAGGAATGGTGTGGTCCCAACAGCAGGCATATTTATCAATCTGTTAATGCCAAGCTGTTGCCTACCACATGCCAGGGTCACCAGCTCCCTCTTCTTGCTCTGCCTCCATCTAGACAGAGCCCAGTTTGCAGGTTTTTCCACTCCCACCTCACCCAAGAAGCACCTGCTGGGGATCAAAGCCTCCTTCCATCAGGGAATCAATTTCCTAAGTACTCTCATCTGGCAGAATTCTTGGGGCTACCCTTCCAAAGAACCATGTGAGGGTTGTTGTGGGGAGCGGTGTTGGAAAGTGCGTAGAATCACTGAACGAATCCTAGAATGATTTGGACTGGAAGGGACCTTAAAGATCATCTCATTCCAACCCCCTCTCATGAACAGGGACACCTTCCACTAGATCAGATTGCTTCAAGCCCTGTCCAACTCGGCTTTGAACGCTTTCAGGGATGGGGCAGCCACAGATTCTCTGGACAACCTGTGCCAGTGCCTCATCACCCTCTAAGAATTTCTTCCTAATCTAGATTTCTCTTCTTTCAATTTGAAGCCAGACAATAAGCAGTTAATTTTTTTTTTTTCTGGTGAAGAAACAGAGCTGTGCAAACATCAAATCAGTCCATCAAGCTGCCTCATGCTCCCAGCCTCACGAGGACAAAACCACAATGAATGATCCAAAGAAGTAGTCTTCAATATCCCCTTTTAGCCCTAAACCAACTAATCTGCATAGTCATGAACTATATACAATTCTACAATATACCAGAGGGAGGGATACCTTTCTTAGCAGAGCTGTGTCTCAGTTTACATCACGATTGCAATAAAATCATGTTATCTTCATTTAACTTTGCACTAATCTATCAAATCTATCCTATAGTCAAAACCGATTGTCTCACAAAACACACATTATCAGTTGCAAGTGCCAAAGCAACTTTTCTTCCTCCTTTCTTAGACAAAACACTCCTTGCCCCAGAAAATGAGCACATTACAGGATTTCTTACATGAGAAGAGAAACCTGTGTTGCGATCAGAGCATCTATTACTCTGAAACTGAAAACCCACCCAAATACTTCCCTTGAAATGAGAAAACAGAACTCAAAAGCTCTGTGCGGACCCAGCAGTGGGGTCCGCAGGGCTTGAGCTGAGCCCTCATGGTCTGTCACTTGAACCCACAGCCATACAGATGAAACACACCTTTCTGGGCTCGTTTTCCACCTTCTCCTCACATAAACGATGTGACCCAAACTCAGATGGTGTCGGGCTGGAGGTACCCAGTTGTCACCCACAAAGTCACTCACACTCCTCACCTCAGCAGGATAAGGAGAAAAATGGGGGGCACGTACCTGCCCCATCATGGCATCTGCACAGGTAGCAGGGTAGGAGCCCCCACCTCCTCCTCAACCCCCTTGGTGCCCACTGGGCTGTTCATCACTTTTCCCCCCTCGTTCCTCTCTATTTTCCAGCATTTTCCCCCTTCCTTACCTCAGTCTGCCCAAGGTGTCACACCAGTGGGCCTGAGGGGCTGGGCTGAGCCGCCAAAACCAGCTGGAACCTGCTGTACCTCGGGCAGTTCCCGCTTCCCTTCAGGGATCTTTGAGCCCCACCGCCATGCCCGGGCATTCCCACCTCCCCTCAGAGACCCCTCAGCCCCACCGCCATCCCTGGACATTCCCACCTCCCCTCAGAGACCCCTCAGCCCCACTGCCATCCCTGGACATTCCCACCTCCCCTCAGAGACCCCTCAGCCCCACTGCCATCCCTGGACATTCCTGGCTGTCCTCACGGACACCCCTGAGCCCCACCGCCATTCCCAGGCAGCTCCTGCCTCCCCTCAGAAACCCCCTCAGCCCCAGTGCCGTCCCTGGGCAGAGGGTGCCTGCTCAGACTCGGTGGTCTGGATTCCAGGGATCTGGAAATCCAGACTGAAAATCCAGAAATGGTTTTTCTGAAATCCAGAAAAACTGGTGCCTGTGCTCAAGGAGCAGCCTGTTCTTCACAGGGACCACTGAGAGCTGTAGTGTGTCACTTCAGCCACCATCTCTGGGGGTCTTGCCCTGTGCACGGATGCACCCCCATGCTCAACACAGCCCTCTCCCCACCTCAACCCAAGTTTCACAAAATGACAGTAATTACATAATAAACACTGCCCTTCATTCCCCCCCACCACCTCCATGTGTTTTCACTTCAGCTAAACAGCAGAAATATTTCCTGGCAGCTGTCTTCAGTTGAGGGCAGGGAGGGAGGTGAGCTGCTGGAGAGGAGACCTGTGGAAGGGACACACTCTTTAAGCCTCTTCAGGAGGGAGAAAAACAAAAGGGAAAGGAAGAAGGAAAGGTGTCATTGCTCAGTTTTTGATGTCAGTAATGCTAAGGACAGTCATGGGGAAGGCAGGCAGCGAATACCAGCCCCATTGCCTCAGATTCTGATGGCAAAGCCTGTGCATCCATCTACCCTGCACATGACAGCTCCTGGCGCAGCTGCACTAAGGGGAGTCCCCATGGCTGGAGTCAGAGGATCTTCATGAGATAGAGAAACTTTTCAGAAACCTGTCTGGAATAGGAACCTGCTGACAAATCCCTCCAACTGCAAGAAACTGTACGATGGTAAAGATGGTTTGCTGTCTTAGGGGTGAGGGGGTGCTTTCACACACTACTTCCCAAGCCTCAGAAACCTGAAGTGCCCCTGAAATGCCTCTTCCCAACAGGCAATCTCCTGCATGAGGTGTGTAGAACCTGCTGGCAACAAGGGGTAGAAAGTGATGCTGTCTTGGCTTTATTCACAGAAGGCAGGAGCTGTAAGCTGAAGATCAGGACTAGAAAAATCAGGGACTACAAGGTAGAGGATCATGATCCAAACCTGCTACATGTCAAGGAGCACTTCGATCTGGACGAAAACTCTACAGCTCCTCTTTGGGTACAAGGGCTCATGGCATCACATTCCTGTACAGAACTGTCCTGCACTGCAAGAGCAATATGGTGAAGCATCACCTGTAAGCAGGCAATTTCACCACACCCCCATTCTCCCCATGCACACACAGTGCTTTTATTTTCCTGCAGTACATGAGGTTCTCTTCAATATTACAACACTTCCAGCTGATCCACGTGTACTTTTTTTCATAACCTTGCTGAGACATATTAAAAATAAATAAATAAACAACTCAGCACAAAGCTGTTTTTCATGGCATAACTTCCTGGCTTCCCTTCTCCTTTCTATAATCCCAGCTTTTCTGGGCGCTTGTACCAAAAACTGACATTTATTTACACTTGAAACACACTCCTCCTCTGTCCCAGCCCCTATGTTGAA
Source organism: Peucedramus taeniatus (assembly GCA_013400575.1). Lineage (NCBI taxonomy): Eukaryota > Metazoa > Chordata > Aves > Passeriformes > Fringillidae > Peucedramus > Peucedramus taeniatus. Next base: position 504,272 of record WBNO01007671.1, read on the forward strand.
GTAGCCATTTCCAGAGGGAAAGTCCAGTAATTAACAACCATCAGAACCCTGGTGGTTAACCACTCTGCATGAGTTATATTCGCACTTGCATTTTCAGACAGCCCCATCCCTCCTCTATTGATCCCCTCATCCATAAAAGTCAGGTCCCAAACAGCCCTTTCCAGGCTACTCCAGCATTTATTTTGCTGCACCACAGGCTTGAAGGGTAAATGTCCCATGCAGGTTTCATTATGCCAGAAAATCCAAAATATCTCAACTGGGCACTTGCTTCACTTCAATATCCTGCAGAAACCCCCAAACATACTAAAATGTGCATCACAGTCAAAAACAGTCAGACACAGCCAGCCACATTCAATACTCAGACCTCCACCTGCATGGGAACATCCAAAAAATCCTCATCTTTCAATGTCCTCTTTACCTTTCATCTTAGGCCAGGCCCCCAGTCCCATGGCAGGAGAAGCTGAGCCCCACCGTGCCACACAAGCTCTTCTCCTTACAGCAGCATGCAATTAGGAAGGTTACTCTTGCTGCCACTCTTCCTGGTGGTCCCAATTAATCCCATGGAGTCAGAACACAGCACATAATCGGGAGCTCACCCGCACAGTCGGCAACTGGAAGCCCCAGACACACTGTATTTATCTGTAAATCAAAGTGAAGCTAAGCAGCTCCCTGGCCCTGACAGCATTGGTGTGTCTCCCAGAACATTTTACAAATTGCTTCTATGACATGCTCCTTGTCTTTCCACGTTGAACAACGTGTTTACTCAAGGGTTTCTTCCGAAAAAATGCCAAGGACAGCCTGTTGGGACCAGAATAAATTCAAGAGGATATACTGTCCTGTTTTATTTTTTACCCATCAATAGCTATTGTGCTGTTTAAAGAACTCAGAAGAGTTTTGTTACTGGAAAGCTTTTCAACACTTTGATTTCTACTTTTTTATCCTTCTTTTCTCTGCAAAATTCCACTTGCAATCCCCCCCCCCCCCCCC